>SNQJ01S1783783.1:358164-371188 GCA_010110895.2 Picea sitchensis | reverse complement strand
AAGATTACATAACAATGTTAATCATATATGAATGTTTTAATTATGAAAGTGTTAATTGTACATATGAACATGAACATGTTGTTTTTGTTCGTTATGTAATTTTAATAAGAAGTTAATAAGAACATTCTTAGAAATTATGTCATAATTTTATTAATTTTAGAAGAATTATATAATCATGGTGTTGATCATGGTGTTGGTTGTGAAGTTATGGTGTTGTTGGTGATGTCACTCTAAGGGTTTAATTCTTTTCATTTTGAGATTAAAAGTTATAAAATTCTTTTGTATTTTCTTTATGGTTCTTCACGATTCATGAGAGATACTACATCCCCACACTTCACGAGAGATATTTGTATTGCAATCAATTGAAAGATATTTGTATGAAGTCACTTGCTCCCAATTGTTGTTGTCATATAATAAGGTATCATAAGGTATCTTATTAGATTTAATAAGGTATCACTTGCTCCAGTCTCTAACATTCTACATCTTGCATTGCTATGATCTACAGTCCTGGTTTGAAACAAGAGAAAATTGCAAATTAGAAACATTCACATGACCTTTTAACCAGTCGACTCGCCAACGTCACCCTTCTTTTGCCATCCCGTTGGAATAGCACAGGCTTGTACGCACGTACATCATGTCAAGGCGATGGCCAATTCGAATGGCTCTGAAGATTTGGTCGTCCACCATACTGCGAGTTTCGAAGTGTAGCTCAAGATAGCCCGGATTGATGTGTGGAGGTTGGTCTTCCCATTCCTTCTAAAAAATGGAGAGGGGATTTGGCCCTTGAGCATGGGTTCCCTCCTTTTCTGCATTTGCTCTACTAAGTTGGCGTGCTGGTTGGCTATTCTGTCAAGTTGTTGTCTCTGGAGGTGCTCCGCTGGTTTGGTTAGCCTTCTCGTCACCGCTGCCCGACAATTCTTCCTTGACATAGCAGATTTTGAAGTCCTTTGAACATTCATCTTCCCTACATCTGTGAGAGGTTCCGAGAGCTAGAAGCTTGGTCTCGTTTCCAAACACCGTGGGGGGATTCCAATTGTCTGGGATGGTGAAAAGGAAGTGTTCTGGACAATTCTGGATGGGTTCATCTGGATTAGTCTCCTCCACGTACGCCATGGGTGGCGTTCAATGTCGCCCATGTTTCCTGGTTGTTCGAGCAGATGCTACAACCAAGGCTTGCTCAACTTTCTTTTGTTGCTTGCTGTGAGAGTCGTAGGCATACCACGCCGTGCCTCTGCGAGGCCGTCCTCATGCTCTTGGCATGTTGAAAAGTTGAGATATGTCCGAGATATTGACGGAAAGGTTGTTCCTGCTCCAGCAGTCCACAGGTCGAATTTGCAAATGCATCGCATAACCATCGAGGCAGTTGATAAGGGTGAGGGTGATTGTGACAGTGTCCACCATTAAGGTTGAGTGCTTAATGCTCTGGTGTGCCATTCTCTTAACACACTTGAGAGGACTCGTCAGCTCGTTACGACTGCGCAGGTGCCCTACCATATTTAATGGTGAGGTGATGGGAAGCAGTGGCCATTTTTTATGGCACTGCCTGACTCGTCGCCATTTGTCCTGCTTGCTCGACGTGGCACCCCATCCGGGGGTTGAAGATCTTTGTTGGATAAATCTTGGCATCGATCTGAGATGTCTGAGTCTTTAGATGTGCACGCTTTCTAGTAGAAGTGGTCTATCTCCTTAGTTACTACTTCATTTGTCAGGCAGTCCGCTACCCTGTTTGTATCTCTCTTCACGTCGGAGGGTATGATGTTGAGGTTGGTGCTGAGGAGGTTTCTGAAGTCCTCTAGAAACCCTGAGAGTCACCAGTTGGGTGAGATTTTAAGAGGTTGCACACCATGGAGAATCTTGGTGATTAGTTGAAGGACGATTTGTGAGTCTCCCTCCAGGATTAGCTTGTGACAATGTATATAAATTGTTGTTTGGATACCTCACAAGAGTCATGTTAGCTCTGCTGCATTATTTGTTGTTTCTGCCAAGTAACCTACTACTAGACAAAGGATATCCCCATTGGAGTTTCTGAGTGTGGCTCCATATCTTGCTGGTACCGGGTTTCCTTTGGAGTCCCCATCAAAGTTGATTTTAATGAGATCTGTTGGGGGAGGGGTTGAGGTGGTTGGGTTGCTGTGCTGGCATTTGGGTGTTTTCATTGTCATTTGATTGATCAGGTTGGGTTGCCAGCTTTGGAGTATATGTTTCTCTTCTGGATTTCTCTTTGAGTCCTCTATTTTCCAAGATTTGCTCCTAACTGTTTCCTTGACCAGTGAAACTATTTTTTCCCAAGATCTGTCCGATGTGGAGGCTTTGGAATGAAATATTCTTTTGTTTCGTTCTTTCCATATTTTCCAAAGAATGAATCCTAGGAGAAGTTGCCAGATGTGAGTCAATAGAGGATTGTTGTAGGTGATCGAGTCCCAGTTTTCAATCGTATCACTAATGGTGCTCCTTTTTTTATTGGCTCGACGCATTATTTGAGCTCCTTGGTCCCAAATCCTTTGATTGAAGGGACATATGTGGAAAAGATGCTCTTTGGTTTCCTCATGCTAGTGGCATAAGATGCATATTGAGGGGTCGATGAAGCCTCTTTTCTTGAGGTTGTCCTAGGTTAGGAATCTATTATGTGTGACTAGCCAGAGGAAGGTAGACACCTTGCGGCAGAGTGCAGGGCTCCAAACCTTGTTCAATCTGTTGGAGATGGACAGAAGAAGGCTGTCCCAGGAGATGGATCTTGCTGCTACCCCCATGAGAGGTATGTCAAGGTATATGGATGGAAAGGAGCTCTTGGGTATTCCCACAAGTCTGGAGATATGAAACTGGATTGTTATTGGAGTGTTGAAGAACTAAAGTTTGGATTTGTCTAGGTAGACCTTTCAGAGATCCCTCTATGACTGCGACTTTGATGTAGTGTCCTAGACCTTCCGCCATAAGCACAAACAGGAAGGTAGAAAGACGGTCACATTCTCTGATACATCAGGATGGAGAGAAAGGCTAGGAAGGAACTCCATTAACTAGGATTGAGAAGAAGGCAGTGGAGGTAAGGTTTAAGATCCAATTCACCTAGTGTTGATGGAAGCCAAAGGAATATAAGATGGCTCGAAGGTACTGCCAACTTGCTTTGTCAAAAGCTTTTGAAAGATCGAGTTTGATTAAGATACCTAGAGTTTTTGTTGACTTGAGAGAATGGATGACCTCGTGAGAAAGAATGACGGTGTCCATGATTTGTCTTCCCTCCATGTATCCTGCTTGTTCCTTGGAAATGACGAAGGTCATAATGGGCTTGAGGCCGTTTTCTACCACTTTTGTTATGATTTTGTAGATCACGTTGCAGAGAGAAATAGGTCTGAACTGTTTGGGATTTGTGTCCCGTTCCTCTTCTCGGATGAGGGTGAGAAATGTCACATTGAGGGATGGAAGGAATTGGCCTGAGGTGTGTGATTCCTCAACAACCTCTGAAGCTTCTTTTCTTATTAGATCCCAACAATGGTGGAAGAAGTCAGTGGTGAAACCATCTGGACCTGGGGCCTTCCCTAGGGGCATGTATTTTCCGGCTTGATCTACTTCCTCTTGGGTGATAGGTCGCATGAGGGTTGCGTTTTGTTCGGGAGTCACCATAGAAGGTATATGCCTGGTTACTCGTTTGATTGCTGCAGTCATGTCCTCCTTGGCTTCTATTAAGATATCTCAGTAGTAATTGTTAAGCGTTGCTTCTATTTGGGTATGCTCTCGGATTGGATTACCTTGGCCATCCTCCAGCTGAGTGATTCTGTTAATATGTGTATGGTGTACCATTGCTCTGTGGAAAATTTTTGTTTTTTTCCCCCCTCTTGGGGCCATTGAACCCTGGACTTCTGTCTCCACAAGATTTCCTCTTGCCTTTTCCTCTCTTCCAGCTGCACTTGAAGCTGCTCCTCCTCTTTCATTAGTTCAATAGTTTGAGTTCCTGAGATGAAGGTTTTTTGTATCTCCATCAATTTGCTCTCTATGTCCTGCATACTTTGGAATATGTTGCCAAAGGTGTTCTCGTTGCAGAGTTTCAGGGACTGCTTGAAGATTTTGAGGCATTGCTGAAATTTGTACATGCTTGTGCCATGATATATTTCTTCCTGAGTCCACCAGGTCTTTGCAAGCAGGTGAAAGTCCAAGTGTGAGAGCTAGAATTTCTCAAACCGAAAGGGTTTGTATTTGGGTGTTGCCCCTGTTTCTATGTTGAAGGCAATTGGCCAATGGTCTGACCCTACTTTTGGGAGAATGAGACTTTCCATGTAAGGGGATTCTTCCATGAGTTCTTCAGCCACGAGGAAACGATCCAAACGACAAGAAATATGCTGATTTCCTGACCTATAGTTGGATTAGGTGAAAGTGCCATTGCTATTTTCAACGTCTACTAGCTTTAACTGGTCAATGAGGGTTTTGAACTTAAGGATATCTTGTTTGAGTCATTTGCTCCCTCCTGTTTTTTCTCCAAGTGACAAGATCATGTTGAAATTGCCTCCTAAGATCCAGTTGGAAGTGGTCAACAAGGGTTTGATGAAAATTAGTCGTTCCATAAGTTTTTCTTTTTCCTGTTGACTTTCGGGTCCCTAAACATTTGTGATAGTCCCCATCTGGTTTGAGCGTATGATCTCAAAGTGAGTCGTTATTGTGCCTATGGTAGCAAAATATCTACTTAAAGAGACATTGCAAGGCTTCCATAAAATGGCTAGACCCCCTAAGGCCCCTATGGAGTCTGTTAGAATAAAGTCACATCCTCTCCAAATGCGTTGGAGGATGGTTTCAGCTTTTCCCCTACACATTTTGTTTCCTGTAACATTAGAATATCTGGGTTCTCTACTTTGATGTAGTTTCAGAGAATCCTTTTTTTGGATCAACTATTGAGTCCTTTAATGTTCCAGGTGATGATATTCATCATTAAGAGGGTGGGGTTGGGTGGAGGTATCCCTCTGAGAGCTTGTGAATCTGCCCTTAGTTGATCATGAGGTTACAGACCTCCTCGTAGGATTTTTCTTTCTGGTCGTGACAGTGGTGAAGCCATCTCACTGTGTGGTGTCACCTACTTTGGTAGCTTGCTTTTTCAGAGGGAAATCTATGAAGAGGTGACCATGTTCGTGACATTTTCTGTAGCGGAAAGGGATGTGTTCATAGTCCAATGTTTGTTGCCAGTCTTTGTCCTTATATTCCAGCATTACTGCTCCCATTAGGGCCTTGGAGATGTTCATGTAAACGTAGATTTGGGCATATGAGGTGTATTTACTCTACTTTGTAGCTTCTAAGGTTTTGACGTATTGGCCCATTATATTTCCTATTCCCATGAGAATCTCGTCCATCCAGAACTCTTCTAGTAAGGAGTAGAGGCAGATCCAGACGGGGGCCATTGTGAATTCTTCCTTGTCTGGGTTGAATTTCTCCGTCCAAAAACACAGGAATAACCCTGCCGAGTTGTATAAATATGACCCATTCTCAAAGATTCGGTCTCTGTCTTCTGGGTTGTACAAAATGATTATGAAAAATCCCTTGGAGCTGAGTTGGACTACATAGTCCCCTTTCGGGTTCAACCAGTGCTTTATTCACCTGTTCAGATCCGGTTCAGATGGCCACAGGCCCAGAAATTTTCCAATGAGGGCATGCTCGCTCATAAATTGTGTGTGTTTCCCAACTCTTGTTGAACTTATGAGGTATCTCTGCATCTTGTCCGTTTGTGGGATGAATTTTTTGTGCTCCCATCTGTGAGGCGCTTTCGGATGGGACGTACTTTCTTCCACATCCATTTCTTTATTGAGTACTTGTTCTCTGGCGAGAAGCTGGTCATGCCGATGCACTGGCGGCTCAAATGATGGACGTTTTTCCCTTGTCCCTAATCGATCATTAGTTGTGATGTTGTTGTACAAGGGGGGTCCCCCCCCCTCTTTTGAATGCATTCCAACGTGTCATGCAGGAGACGGTCTGCGTCTGGATATGGCAAAGGGTTTGTTGCGCAATGGATTGATCTGATCAAGCAGTGAGTTGTTTCGCACTGAACTAGGGTTTTCCTCCCTTAAACTCTAAGGCCATCCCAGGGACCAGAATGTAGGAAAATTGTTGATATCAAGTGTATTCATTATTTTAAAATAATTTGGATCTCCTTGATTTTTTTTATTCAAAGATAAATTAGAAGACAAATTAGAGAGTATCCTCAATTGCGTAGAGTACCTCTATAGGTATGTATGGGGAGATGTTGATGGAACATAACACATTAAAATAATAATAATATATTAATATATTTTATCTTATCAATATTTAATAATACATTAATATATTTAATAATGTTAATATATTTTTTAATACTTTAATATTAATGTATTAAACCACCATAGATCCATCTTAACCCAATATTTAACAAGATTCTAGAGGGATCAAATTTCTTGAGTTGAAACATTTTTTAGAGTGCAAAATTTGAGGACACGTTAAAGGTTTGCACAGCTTGATAGATATGGGGTCAAGATGGATCTATGCTAGTGTAAAAAAAATCAAAAGATAAAGTTAATTAAAAGGTATCAATTATTGAACTTTTTAATAAGCACACTTTATTTATTATTTCATTCTTATTATTACTAATTAATGATAGTTTATTATTATAATTATTATTTTTATTTGATCCATGTAATCCCTCGTTACCTTTATTCCTCAAACTCTCTGAATATTTATCATTGGATAGTTTTCCTCTCTATTTCTCTTTAAATCTATGTAGTTATTTGGAGTAGTAATTTCTCTTTAATCCACATTTAAAATGATTTCTGGTTGATGGCATTAGAGGTAAATTTACACACAAGTAAACAAAACTAACATTTTTCATTTTAATGTGGGAATTAAAATAGTTAATATAATATCATAAACATGAAACCCTAATTACCTTTAATTTCTAAAGTCATAACACAACTTTATGGTTTTAATATTTTTCATGTGCATTGTAGCAATTAAAATATATCTCATGTAGGTGTTAGAGACTTTGAAAAAACATTACTTTCCAATTAACCTTATGAAATGTGAATTTTCTGAGTGGTCATTGGTGTATTTGGGGTAGTTGATTGGTGGATGAGATTTCAACATAAAACACATGAAGAGGAGGCCATGATCAAGTGGCCAATTTCTATTAATTTCAATAAATTTATGATCTTTATTGAAGTTCATAATATCATTTTTAGTGGTAGTTGTTCTGCTTCATGCAATAAAAAATAGTGGCAAGAGTTTCTAGTGAGGAAATAATTAAAAAAACTATAGATGAGCCAAAAAAAGATCACTTAAACATCAATTATTAAATTAACTAACATATAGAAGCCTTTCAAATTGGAGATGGATGCAAGTGAGTATGTTATGGGATTGGTGATGATGCTGGGAGGTAATATACTATGATATCATTATGAAATGTTTCATGGAGGACTCCTGAACTACCCTACCCATGCTAAAGAATTGTATGCCCTTCTTCAAGATGCTAAGAAGTGGAAACATTATTTGCTAGGAAAGAAAATCTTTATTCACACAGATCACTAGATACTACAATATACAAAGCCAGATGGGGAACCACTCAGAGTTTTAATGGATTCATCAACTTATATTATTTGCTTGGTACATAGAAAATTAGTAACCATATCACCATTTTTCCATCCAAAATTATAGATTTCATAGTGTCTTCTACACTATCCCCCAAGTAAATAGGTCAATGAGACAACGCTAGGTTTTCTACCTCGTGATGCACTATGTAGTGCAATTCTACCGAATTTCTGGCTACCGAAGTTTCTACCGAATTTCTGGCTACCGAAGTTTCTACCGAATTAATGGCTACCCAACGTATAAGGGCTCATACGCTACGTCTATGCGATGTCCTCAAATTTGACTCTGAACAACAAAGTATGCAGAAGACATGGCAATGACAGTTTCTGATTGTAATACCGGGTTATGTTCGTTGCATGCCACGCAAGCTGGTGCAATTGTATGGATATGCTCACTTTTCACCGGAAGTAAAGAAGTTGATATAACAGTGATCGTTAAACACAACACAGGAAGAATATCCATCAGGAACCACATCTGCCAATGTTGTTGCCTAAACATATCCGAGAATTGGAAGAAAAAGTTAAGATTACCTTAGAATCCAATATTCAGTCTGTTATAATCCTAATCCGAGAAAAAGTGACCAAGTTTCCTATTATATTCCAATATTCAGTCTTTTACACTTTAAGAATTGAAGTTTCATATTATATATAAATATTCTGAACACAGTTCTAAACTATGCTACACAATGTCTATGATTGTTGCGATGCCTTCAAATTCGGATTAGATGTGTTATTCTTTATAAAGATGTCGTATTCTTTATAAAGGCTAGTTTGGTTCGTAATTTTTTTATTGTTTTTTTTAAGAATCGTTGAAACTTACTGCAATGAAAAACAAACATTTTAAGATACTCCATGTTTAGAAGATTACATAACAATGTTGATCATATATGAGTGTTTTAATTATGAAAGTGTTAATTGTACATATGAACATGTTGTTTTTGTTCGATATGTAATTTTAATAAGAAGTTAATAAGAACATCCGTAGAAATTATGTCATAATTTTATTAATTTTAGAAGAATTATATAATCATGGTGTTGATCATGATGTTGGTTGTGAAGTCATGGTGTTGTTGGTGATGTCACTTTAAGGGTTTAATTCTTTTCATTTTGAGATTACAAGTTATAAAATTCTTTTGTATTTTGTTTATGGTTCTTCACGATTTATCAGAGATACTACATCTCCACACTTCACATCCATAACGAATAACACATCTTCACAAGTCTCAGAGTCTCAAATACAAACTTCCTCTAGTTTAGAATTGTTTTCAAGCCCATAATAAGTTTTCCATCCCCCAATAATCATTTTCTCAACGCTATTATTCCAATTCAGCTTGTGGTGAATATCAATTCCAAGATATTTGTATGAAGTCACTTGCTCCGAGATGTTGTTGTCATATAATAAGGTATCATAAAGTATCTTATTAGATTTAATAATCATGATGTTAGTGTTATAGTATTAAAAGTCATACCCATATTGATATTGGAACAAAAATCCGATAATGGTATGACCAATTAAGTATTTTGTTTTGTTTTGTAAAACCTAGTAATTTGAAGAACATTATAGACACACACACACACACACACACACACACACACACACACACACACACACACACACACACATATATATATATATAAAGAGTTAATCAAATAAATTATAACGTTATTGTTAACATTGAAAAGGTATTATGAAAGAATAAAAGGTGGTGTTAATATTTATATTATCAAAAAAAAAAAAAATTAGATTTAATAATCATAGGAAGTTATAAATTCTTAGTAGTATTATAGATTATAACATATGATGAAGTATGATTATTATAGTGCTAACCATATTAATAAGTATTTGTTAATAGATATTTGGTGTCATGTGACTTTTTATAGAATATACAAAATGTATTTATGCTATTAAATGTAGGAAACATGTTTTTTTTTGTTTTTTTAAGTAAAAAAGGGGAGGATCCTGTATATATTACAATTGCATGTTTACAAAGTCTTGTAGTGACGCCAACTATCCCGCCTACAAAAAGGAAACCAAGACAGTTGGCCTTATGATGACACCTATTTTCAAACAAACAAAAGTTTACCAGGCTGTCGTCCTGCTCGGAGGAAACCAGGACACACAGCCATAATGGATTCAGTCGAGTCTCTAACATCCTACATCTAGCATTGCTATGATTTACAGTCCTGGTTTGAAACAAGAGAAAATTGCAAATTAGAAACATTCACATGAACTTTTAACCAGTCAACTTGTCAGCGTCACCCTTGTTTTTCCATCCTGTTGGAATGGCATAGGCTTGCACGCACGTAAATCATGTCGAGGAGATGGCCAATTCGAATGGATTTGAAGATTCGGTCATCCACCATACTGCGAGTCTTGAAGAGTAGCTCGAGATAGACCAGATTGATGTGTGGAGGTTGGTCTTCCGATTCCTTCTAAACAGTGGAGAGGGGATTTGGCTATTTTTTCCCAAGATGTGTCTGATGTGGAGGCTTTGGAATGAAATATTCTTTTGTTTCATTATTTCCATATTTGCCAAAGGATGAATCCTGGGAGAAGTTGCCAGATGTGAGTCAATAGAGAATTGTTGTAGGTGATCGAGTCCCAGTTTTCAATCGTATCATTGATGCTGCTCCTTTTTTTATTGGCTCGACGCATTATTTGAGCTCCTTGGTCCCAAATCCTCCGATTGAAGGGACATCTGTGGAAACGATGCTCTTTGGTTTCCTCATGCTAGTGGCATAAGATGCATATTGAGGGGTTGATGAAGCCTCTTTTCCTGAGGTTGTCCTAGGCTAGGACTCTGTTATGTGTGACTAGCCAGGGGAAGGTAGACACCTTGGGGCAGAGTGCAGGACTCCAAACCTTGTTTCAGCGACTGCTTGAAGTTCTTGAGGCGTTGCTAAAATTTGTACATGCTTGTGCCATGATCTATTTCTGCCTGAGCCCATCAGGTCTTTGCAAGCTGGTGAAAGTCCGAGTGTGAGAGCTAGAATTTCTAAAACCGAAAGGGTTTGTATTTGGGTGTTCCCCCAGTTTCTATGTTGAAGGCAATTGGCCAATGGTCTGACCCTGCTTTTGGGAGAATGAGACTTTCCATGTAAGGGGCTTCTTCTGTGAGTTCTTCGTCCATGAGGAAACGATCTAGACGACAAGAAATATGGTGAAGGTGCCATTGCTATTTCCAATGTCTACTAGCATTAACTGGTCAACGAGGGTTTTGAACTTAAGGCTATCTTGTTCAAGTTATTTGCAAGGTTTTGATGAAAATTAGTCGTTCCAGAAGTTTTTCTTTTTCCTGTTGACTTTCAGGTCCCTTAACATTTGTGATAGTCCCCATCTGGTTTGAGCCTATGATCTAGAAGTGGGCCATTATTGTGCCTATGGTAGCAAAAGATCTGCTCAAAGAGACATTGCAAGGCTTCCATAAAATGGCCATACCCCCTAAGGCCCCTACGGAGTCTGCTAGAATAAAGACACATCCTCTCCAAATGCGTTGGAAGATGGTTTCAGCTTTTCCCCTGCACATTTTGTTTCCTGTAACATTAGAATATGTGGGTTCTCTGCTTTGATGCAGTTTCGGAGGATCCTTTGATTGAATCGACTATTGAGTCCTCTAATGTTCCAGGTGATGATCTTCATCATTAAGAGGGTGGGGTTGGGTGGAGGTATCCCTTCGAGAGCTTGTGAATCTATCCTGAGTTGATCATGAGGTTACCCGCCTCCTCATAGGATTTTTCTTTGTGGTCGTGACAGTGGTGAAGCCATCTCGCTGTGTGGTGTCACCTACTTTGGTAGCTTGCTTTTTCAGAGGGCAATATCTAAAGAGGTGACCATGTTCGTGACATTTTATGTTGCGGAAAGGGATGTGTTCATAGTCCAGTGTTTGTTGCAAGTCTTGGTCATGATATTCCAGCGTTACTTCTCCCATTAGGGCCTTGGAGATGTTCATGTAAACACAAATTTGGTCGTATGAGGTGTATTTCCTCTACTTTGTAGTTTCTGAGGTTTTGACGTATTGGCCCACTATATTTCCTATTCCCATGATAATCTCGTCCAGCCAAAACTCTTCTAGTAAAGAGTAGAGGCGGATCCAGATGGGGGCCATTGTGAAGTCTTCCTTGTCTGGGTTGAATCTCTCCTTCCAAAAACACAGGAATAACCTTGCCGAGTTGTAGAAATATGGCCCATTCTCAAAGATTCGGTCTCTGTCTTCTGGGTTGTACAAAATGATTGTGAAAAATCCCTTGGAGCTAAGTTGGACCACATAGTCCCCTTTGGGGTTCAACCAGTGCTTTATTCACCTGTTTAGATCCCGTTCAAATGGCCACAGGCCTAGAAATTTTCCAATGAGGGCACGCTTGCTCATAAATTGTCTGTGTTTCCCAACTCTTGTTGAACTTATGAGGTATCTCGGCATCTTTTCCATTTGTGGGATGAATTTTCTGGGCTCCTATCCATGAGGTGCTTTCGGATGGGACATACTTGCTTCCACATCCATTTCCTTATTGAGTCCTTGTTCTCTGGCGAGAAGTTAGTGAGGCCGATGCAGTGGCAGCTCAAATGATGGGTGTTTTTCCCTTGTCCCTAATCGATCATTGGTTTTGATGTTGTTGTACGAGGGGGGTTCCCCCCCGTCTTCTGAATGCATTCCAACCTGTCAAGCAGGAGACGGTCTGCGTCTGGCCGTGGCAGAGGGTTTGGGTTTGTTGCATAATGGATTGATCCCATCAAGCAGTGAGTTGTTTTGGACTAAACTAGGGTTTTCCTCCCTTAAACTCTGAAGCCATCCCAAGGACCAGAATGTAGGAAACCTGTTGATATCAAGTGTATTCATTATTTTAAAATAATTTGGATTTCGATTTTTTTTATTTAAAGATAAATTAGAAGACAAATTAGAGAGCGTATTCTTAATTGCATAGAGTACCTCTATAGGCAAGTACGGGGAGATGTTGATGTAACATAACACATTAAAATAATAATAAAATATTCATATATTTTATATTATCAATATTTAATAATAGATTAATATATTTAATAATGTTAATATATTTTTTAATACATTAATATTAATGTATTAAACCAGCATAGATCCATCTTAACCCAATATTTAACAAGATTCTAGAGGGATCAAATTTCTTGAGTTCAAACATTTTTTAGAGTGCAAAATTTGAGTACAGGTTAAAGGTTTCCACCGCAAGAGATTAGATTGATCTTGGAGCTTGATAAATAGCTCTAGGAGCTTGATAGATATGGGGTCAAGATGGATCTATGCTGGTGTAAAAAGAAGATAGAGCTAATTAAAAGGAATCAATTATTGAACTTTTTAATAAGCACACTTTATTTATTATTTCATTCTTATTATTACTAATTAATGAGAGTTTATTATTATAATTATTATTTTTAATTGATCCATGTGTCACATTTATTCCTCAAA
>SNQJ01S1783783.1:111355-123219 GCA_010110895.2 Picea sitchensis | reverse complement strand
TTTTTTTGGAAAGAATAAATCGCCGTATCCAACTCAATTTAAAAGCTAAGGTGCCCCCACCCCAACTGGTCATTCACGATCGGATTTGACCCGAAACCAATCGATCTATCTTTCTTCGCCGTGAACTGCCCCTCCCCCACCCGACTCCAATTCAAATTATATATCCCGGGAAAATAGGGAGATGCTTTATGGATGCAGGCATGGTGCAGGCACGGGAGGCTGGCTCCATAGGTTAATTGATGATGGCGGGAAGGAAACGAGATCCATGGTGCTCTAAAAACGTAGTGCCCGTCGAGAATGGGAGGTCAAATCTCTAGGCGAATCTATAGTGATTTTCCTGCGAGCGAAAAGAAGAAAAGAATGGTCGAAGTATTCATATTCATCATACATAAAGCAAATGCTAATTTCCCCTCCATTCCCGTGGGATAAAAGAGCTCCTTTTCCCTCTCTCTATTCCCCGCCGGGGTTCCGAACGGGAGGCATATTGATGCTTCAGATAGGTAGGTTCCAACGTTCGATGGTTAGGTCCCAACCGACTATGATGAGGCGAAATATCATACGATCCCGCCCTAAAGCCCCGGGCCCCGCCCAGCCCCGTTTGAACAAATAGCCCGACCAAGCCTTTATATCCCACCTGTTCATGGCTCATTCCACGCCACCAACCGCCCGTATTCTTATTCGTCCAGTTCCAGTTTTGAGTTCTCGTTCCAAGCACAATTATAACTATTTATTTCTATGAGGAATTATAACTATTTATTTCTATGAGGTTTGAATTCGGGTTCGATAGGTAGGCCCAGGCATAGGTAGGCTCCTTCATCATTCCTTTCATCGGTTAGCTGGGTGCTTGCATGCAGACTCGCATGCATAGAAGATATATATTGATGAATAAGCAGTTCAGTTCCAATAAGCAGTTCAGTAGGGGGTTCGCCCTCTATATCCCCCACCGAGGAGAAATATGGTAGGGGGAACCGAACGGAAGAAGCAGGTAAGTAAAACCAGTCTTTAGCAGTTCAGTAGGGTGGGCAGTACTCGATTCATCCGGGCCCCCCTCTTAGAAACTCCTTTTTTTTTGTGGGTGGGATTCCGGGTGGGTAGGATAAAGAATGAGTGAGTAAATTGGTCGAGAGCTAAATGGTTGGTGTGTACCCCTCGACCTACCTTGGCGGCTGCATTATTCCCAAAGACCGTGCCGTACTAGGTCCCACCCGCGTCTCTTGGTCGGCTTAATCAAAGCGGATGTAGTTGTCCACCCATCTGGAACTTCTTATATTCTCCGTGTTCGGGTGCTACAGTACATTCTAGCCATGCTTTCTAGCGAACGTCATGTGATTTGAGGTCTGAAGGTATTTATAGTTACCATTCCTATGCGGAGACGAGTATAAATAATGTTATAATAGTGGTGGGATTTTACCTAACCCTCGGAATCGGAGGTGCGGAACATCACATCATAAGGCTAAAATACTGGTGCTATTCCTGTCCAAGGGTGTGGGATGGGCCTATCGATTCCTCCCATATCCATTGATTACTATCGATCCAGTAACCACCTACTATGTAGGGGACTTAGGTCCAGAAGTCTAGGCAAATTCGTACCCCCCTCTGGAACTCGAGTGTGGGCAAATGGAGGAAGCTGCGGGCCCCATATTCTCTTCCTCTAGAGGGGATATTGGCTTGGGTTTAGGTGAGTTAGCGGAATGGTAAGGCTTGGCAAAAGGAGAGCAATATATATAAGGAAGGCTTTCTTTCCTTTGTCGAACTATTCCACTCGTTTTGGAATCGGAATGCTCACCTAGTACAGCTTCCTTCCTCATGCCATCTTCATGATTAGCCGAATCACCCTTAACATCCTTTCCTTTACCCCTCTTTCTAACCTCCACCCAAACTTCAGAGGTATGTGCAGCCTTGGTGGTCACTTTTTCCCCTGCCATAGCTGGTTTATCAGCTCCGGCCACTGACGCATGAATGAAAGCTCGGGTCTTCCGGCTTTTAGTAAGCGTATATAAGCAGCTGTTTAGTGTATAAGCAATTATTTAGTGGCCGCACCGAAAGGTACGTACGGTGGAGGTTGGTTGAAGATGATGTTACGCGGCGTTCAGAACCAGCCAAGAAGAAGTCAAAGAAAAAGAAAAAGTTTGCTATGATGGTAGAATTGAAAGATTGGTTAACTCTTTTAAAAGGATAGGAAAGTCTTCTTAAGAGGAAAGGGTTGATGGATAAGTTAGTCGAAACACTCTCTTTGGGGGTCGAAGTCTGTCTATAAGGAACTAACGTCTGAAAGGGAATTGCAAGAAACGCAAAAGTTACTCTTGAACTCTACTTTTCGATTCTCCCCGATGTACCTGGATTCCTAAACCAAACAAACCTGGGGAGCTGCGAGCCATTACCCAGCCCAACAAGGGTGATATCATCGTGATGGATGCGCTTTCTTATTTATTGAATATAGTCTTTGAGGAGATCTTTCTGCCTCAATCACACGGGTTTAGGAAAGGTCGAGGTCCGATTACCTCCTTCTGTGATCTCATATCCACCTTAGCACAAGCGCTAAGCGATAATAATACCTTCTTACAAACAAAAAATCTTAGACAAGAAAGGAAATGATTATTCTAACCACACAAAGGCATTCCGCAAGGGAGCTCCCTCTCTCCAGTGCTGATGAACATTTTCTTACATCAACTAGATTTTAAAATCCACGAATTTATGGAAACAGAAGAGAGCTTGGGATACGTTCGATATGCGGATGACATGATCTTTGCTATAAAGGGGTCGATGAAGGGTATATCTCAGATATAAGGAATTCTTTCAAAAGGCCTTGGCAGACCTAAAACTGGCCGAGACTTCTATTGAACTGATCCGAGGAATACCCCGGAAGACCCGAGTATTAGGCTTGGTCGTCTCAATCGGACCGACCGGGACCCTGGAGACCAGAGCTCCTCTCAAGAGTTGGAAGAAGAAATTAACCCTAGAACAAAATACCTATACTATATGCGAAAATGGATAAAGGAAAAAAGAGGAACCTGCCCACCTTAGCACAAGCGCTAAGCGATAATAATACCTTCCTACGAACGCTTTTTCCTTTAATCAAAATCCGTTTAGCCTTTGCGTTCTGTTGCTCTTATCAATACAGTGAAGAAGAAATCATCAGCTATTTCCAAAACCTTATTCGGGAAAGAGCTAACGAGTTTCTCAAAGGGAAAGGGAAAAAGCATCCTCAACAAGGAAGGCAAATTAAAAAGCATCCTCAACAAGGAAGGCAAATTGGATACTTGTTGAACAAACTCCCACTATTAGTGAAAATATATAAAATAAGAATGCGGGAAAAGGGACTCTCCTTTCTACACGAACAGAACAAGGAAGAGAATTGACACCCGAAAAGAAATATCATATAAAGAAGGAATTAGTTATTTAATCCTATGGGCTCAAACCCTTGAGCTCATGGAAAAGCCTGAACAGGGATTTGCCCGTGGGTATTATATTATTTTTTTTGGATAAGAATTTTAGTTATAAGTCGCCTAGTTACTCTGCTTATTCCGGGGTTCAGCCCTGGTTGGCAACCAGCCCCGGATGGAAAAGTGGCCTCTCGGAGCGGAGTTGGATCGGCTCTCCCTTTGCCGCTCACTGCTAGCCTTAGCTCGGCTCTATGTGGAGTCGGTCCGTGCGGTAGCGGGCGAACAAAAGATAGCGTGCTTGCGATGGAAGCTAGCAAGCAGGTGAACGAATCACCAGCCGAACTAGCCACTCGGTAACTAAAAGCATCTCAATATTGCTGAATCGCTTTGAGCTTCTGGGCCTCGGGGGAACGACGTGACCCGAGTGTAGGGCGAATCAGCTATCGCGTCCCGGCAGAATCTGACCCGATTCTTGCCACTACTTGCCTTTGGGCAGACTGGCGGGCTGCTTCACTCGGAAGCGTCCGCTATAAGGTAGCCGCAGGGACCGTCCCGGGCTGGATTGAATCCTTTGCGATCCTTGACTTATCTGATCTGACTAATATCATAATTTGACTTTTTAATTTAGAGTTATAAACAGAGTACCCGAAGAGAACAGTGGGCTTCCTCTTGTCTCCTTTTTTTATGAACACTGGATATGTACGATCGGCATTGCTTTTCTGGAACCCCCTCGTCATAACCAAACTTCATATCTCGAACCAAGCCCGAGGAGACCATATATCGCCTTTTTTAACCTGCAAACTTTCCCTTCCTCCCCCTGCGCTCTCAAACCTGTCGAGAGAATGTTTAATAACTCTTAATAACAATAACTCATTCAAATAGTAAGCTGCAATCGGAGAATAAAGCCGATATCGAAAGTGCTCCGTTAAAGGGAACAGGACTGAGAGCTGGGAAAGAGGATATCGAAACGGATATAAAGATCGAAGATATCAGGTCGAGATCGAAACGGGTCTAAATCGAGATCTCAATCAGTTTTCTGGTTTGGTCCCCGGTCGATGAAGGCAGTTCGCAAGCAAGGTCGATGAATACAGTTCGTAAGGTCGAAGGTTGAAGCATTCCGGGAGGGGGGTGGGAAGGTCGAGTAGGTAGATATAAGATCTCAGGGATATATATTATATGTCAGGCAGTTAGCAGGAGAGGTCGATACGCGAGAAGATCGATATGCAAGAGATCAATCAGCAGGTATCCGGTTTGTGGCTCTCTCTTGTTTCGGGAAGCCTAATTGCTTGCATCGCACGAAGCATCCTAATTGGGTGGTGTCTCGCCACACGGTCTAGCCAGCAAGCCCTCGGGTTCGACCAGCCCTCGCCCTTCTTAGGTCGGGCGAGCGGCTCGTATCCTTGCTCCTCGCTCGGTTAATTGACTAGCTCTCCTCGTCTGGTGGAAACTTGGAATGACGGAGTTTGGGGATATGCTCGTATGGAAACAACACGGCTGTAATGTCTTCTGGTGAGAACAAATAATAAATCTCGTTCGTTAGATCGACGGGTGAAGGATGGTATTGCCTATCACATAGTCTGAGTCTGGCACATATTTGTTTGTAGCACTTCTTCGTTCACTGCGCCTCATCGTAGCACTTCTGTGTAGCACATATTCTGTAGCACCTGGGGTAGTACCTAATTGTTAACTGCACATAGCCCCTCTTTCCGGCTCTAGTCCCTCCCAGCAGAATGTAGCTATCTAGCCCCTTCCTGCCTGAGGCTTAGCTCTAGGTTTCTTTTGAAAGGCTCATGGCTCATGTAGCCCCTGTGTGTTCGTGGCTCTTTGGGAAAGACTAATCCAGCTCCTCCTATTCCTCAAACTTCTAAAATTGACTTCCTATGTTACTCAACATTTCCTATTCGGAGGTCTTGTCGATCTCAGCATCGTCGGTTCTGTCGTCAAGCCTGGGGTTCGCCCAGCTCTCGGTTAATATTCAGGCCAACAAGCAGCAAGTTGTCTAAAATTGACTTCCCATGTTACTGAACATTTCCAATTCAGAGGTCTTGTCGATGTCAGCATCGTCGTTTCTGTTGTCAAGCCTGGGGTTCGCCCATCTTTGGGTTAATATTCAGGCCAACAAGAAGCAAGTTGTCTTTTTTTGGTCAAGAGCCGAAGTATTTATTGGAGTAATTAGTTGTCATTGTCATTAGTTGGTAAAATATCCTTTAGTGTCGTAGTTATTGGAGTTAAGTCGGGTAAAGGTTTCCAGGCAAGCAAGTAAGCTCGCAAGCCCCAGGGTGTTGGAGTTAGTTGGACTAAGGCAAGCAAGCAATAAGCAGTTGGAGTTAGGGGAATGGGTGCAACCACCTATGGCTGGGTACTACCTGACCTGCCTGAATGGCTCAACGTCCCATACCTGACTGAATGGCACTACCTGACCTCCCGGAAGAATCAATCTGGCCCCTCCAAGAAGACCCCTCCCTTCCTTTTCTTTCCTTTGCGACTGATCTCATCAAATTGAAAATCGACGTCTATAACGCCGTGTTGTACATGCATTTTTGGTGTGATGGTACCTCCATTTCGTGCAGCTTCAAGGGCGGGTTTGTCCGGTCGATACAAACAGACGTCTCCAAATGCAAAAAGAATCAAAGCTGTGTTTGGACGGGTTCCGCCAAGGTATTCTCCATCTGGGTTCGATAACTATAATTTGGCTGACGCCTCCTTGATTAATTAGTAATTGTACCTCCGCCTTTGGCCTGGGCGCCTGATAAAGAAAGGGTTTAAACTTTCAAACATTCTCAACCGCGCATTTGATAAAGAAGAATATAGTTTTTCCGGGATCCGAGTATGATTCACCGGGTCGAGAACTCACATTTTCATTAAGTCAAATCGGTTATTGAATGCTTTTATGCTTAGTACTTACAAGAAGGAAGGGGGAATGCAGTTTGAATACTATTAGGCGCGGTAGTTTCAAACCGATTAGAAGGCCTTTTTAGCCCGCTGGAAACCTCTTTTTGAACTGCATATGGAGGTGTGATGGTATCGTTCAACTAGTAGAACATATTCTTTTGTAGCACCTCTTTGTGGCATCTCATCATAGCACCTGTCTGTTCACTGTGCTGCATAGTTACTCTCCCTGGCTCTATCCCCTCCTGGAATACTGGCTCTGGCCCCTTCCCTGAATGTATCTTTCTATTCTAGCCTCTCTGGCTCTAGGTAGGCTCTAGCCCCCGCTCTCCTCGCTCCTTTTTATATTATTTATATATTATGGCGGGATTTATTCAATTGAGGAGAAAGGCTCGCCTGACATAAGGAGGGCGAGGAGGGATAACTTTGGTTGAGGTTAGCCAGTACAACGACGGATGGACAAATCAATGCCCACCAACACCTGCCAAGTTCACGTCACTCAGGATAGACCTTTACACTTTAAGGAAACACCATTACGTTATTTATGATGCTTTCAGTTCCCCCCATTACGCTTTATGGAACCCATACCCAACAATACACAGTCGGCCTTCAAGTACCCAATACTCATTAAGCTTTCAGGATCCAATAATCATCGACTTCAGGACCCAATACACAGAGCTCACATTGTTTGGGGTGGGAAAAGGCTACAGCTACGGCAACTACGGCAACGCCAACAGTTACGGCGGCTACGGCAACTACGGACGGACGGACAACAGCCAACGTAGTAGTGTGAGGTGAGGCGGGCCGGACGGATTATTTAGCCGTTTGAGGTGGAACAATAGAGTGATAAAAAAGCCGTTTGAGGTGGAACAATAGAGTGATAAAAACATTATCTGCTTACCGGTATCTATGATCAGAGGTTTTGTATGCGAAGGTGTTGTATGCCGAAGGTTTAGCGATAGAGAGAGGTTCGTTCCTGGACGGTTTATGATTATGATCGCTATCGCTTGCCCCTTTAACCTGCTCTGGAATAGATAAGAATCTGGGGCCCCAACCCCTAGGTACCAAATGAAATATAATAATCTGGTGAGGTGAGCGAGGCCAATAGTGAGTGAGTCATAAAGGTACTGGACGGTAAGGTATAGCACCATGAGGTTCCACTACGCATAGGGGCAGCACAATGAGGAACCGCATGATAGGAGCAGCACACTATGTATGTAAGTCGGCCCTTAGTGATTGAGGCATAACGGCATGCTCTCGACTTAAGGCCAGCAGATAGAGGCCTGGATATAGATCTGGACATAAACCTGGAACATGGATAATTCTTTTCCATACCCTGAATCCTGGGGCTTGTCCCCAGCTAGATGGGAAAACCCCGTTCAGTGTTAGTGGGGTAAGACCATACAGGTTGGGCCCATTGGGACTACTGCTGCTGCTGCTGTGATATCAGGAAAACCTTTGCTTTAGTTTGGCCTGCCCTTTATTAGTCCATGCATGAAGCTCCATGTAAATTAGCCTTTAGACACTTTTCTGATCCCATGCACTTTGTTCATTTTCTTTCAAGCCAGAAAGAAAGCCTTTTTACTTTCCGACCATAGAGACTTCCAGTACTAGCTGCTCTATTTAAAAGCCATTTCCGTTCTGTAGTCTTAAGCCATAGTGTCAGAACTAAGGGTATTGGCACTATGGACTGTCCCTTAAGGTCTTGCCTTAGTCCATCCCTACTAAGGTCTGTCTTTCCCATGCCCTACCTACCGTTTCGTCGATTTGAAACTGATGTCAGTTCTGCTGGTTCTGAACATAAATATCACCTTCCAAGGCTATAAGTTCAAGTGAGCCCATTATAAGTAACATTATAAGTAAAGAGTACAGGTGGGTGCCCGGTAGTAGGTCGTACCTTAAGTAAATGCAAATAGGCTTAGAAAAGAGGATACGAATCATCGCCCACTTCATAAGATTTCTTAAGTTCAGGCACGCAGTGAATCCATAAAAGAAGGCAGTTCCAACAATCCAATGAGGGGTAGCTATCCAACTGCCTGTCATTCATTCCTAAAGTGAGCTGACCAAACAAAGTTCATAGCGATGTTGAAAGATCTAAATAACATATATGAAGAAGACCCGTATATGAACATGTACTTTCCGTCTTAACTTTGTGCCTAATTTTTGGCTTGCTTCTCGCTCGATCTTATCGGTGATGTTCAGCCCCCGAACAATTCTGCTTGCGGGAGATGCCTGCCTTTAGGTAGGTAGGTCATAATTACAGCACTATAAATCGTAGTTGCCTACACAAATTACCTCCACAAATTCGTCGTTCGATTCAATATCTTCCAGTCATTATATATGTAATTACGCTTTTCGTTACTCAGATGGGAAATTATGTAATCAAAGGAACGAAGTCGCTCATCCATCCGATGGGTGAGGTGTCCTCTCCTTATCAGTTGAACCTGCTTGCGCATCGTTGTGAATGCTTCATTGATGGTTGAACCGAGCAAACGACTGGGAAATGAAAGGGCGGAGCGGTGGCATTTCAGTTAGTAATAAGTGAGTAAATTGATCTGCATGAATATGGACCTTTATCTCGGGGAAATTCAATACTTAAAGGTGGCTGGCTACCACTTCGTTCCTCTATTTTAGAAATTATGAAATAGCGTAATTTAATATCTAATATTGGCACCTACCCTACCTAAGTCTGAACCGAAAGATAGACCATATAGAGAGGGCTTGCTGGGACTGGGCTTTAGCTTAAGATCTTGCAAACTTCATAATAGATAGCCTTTAGCTTCACCCCAACTATGCCCCGTACCTTGTGTCTGCCAAGAAAAGAATGCGGTGCTTACTTAGTGGATGGAGCGGTATAACACTTACTTTACTATAAATACTTTTACTTAACTTTTACCCACCGGGCACCCTGTTCCCTTTACCAACCTATAGAAACTGGACTTACTCACTTATAAGACTTACAGCATTAGATCAGATGAAGAAGGGCGGCTTTAGAGTAGACATAGAAAAAAGCACCGGTGTACGGGCTACAGCATTACCAGCCTTACATTACACTTTAGAAGTTATTCTGGGTATATTCCATGACTTTAATTTAAGAGGAGCCAACACCAATTATCCATTAGAACCCGCTGCCTAGGAAGAGCCGTACTTATTCATTTAATATATATATATATTCTGATCAATAGAGTTGGTTCTAATTTCTGAATCGTATTGGCAAGGCTCCTCGCCTTCCCGGTGGTCGGGCGAGAGCTCGTATCCTCGCTCCTCGGCGGGACCAATAGGTCATATACCCATAAGGTAATAGTGATACCACCCGAAAGATTCATAAGGGGGTAATAGGGTATACAGGGTAAAAATTCTAGTGCTTGCTGTATCCCCGATTCCTATTCCTGGCTGAAGACAAGAGTGGAAAAGTAAGTAGGGTAGTTTATCCAGGTGGGTAAGGTAGGAGCAGGCACTAAAATGATAAGTAGAGCTCTTCCTTTCAAACAGTTAGTAATAATTTAATAATTATATCCTGGGCAACGTTCGGCCGGACCGGAATAATAGTCATAGTTATACCAAAGAAGCATCCATTATCTTAAAGCAAGTGTCCAGTGAATGCTGTCTGGAAGGCGGTGGCTCCATGGGAAGTAAGAAGTGAAAGCAAGGGGGTCCATCAGGTTGGCAAGTGTTGCTACAGCGCGCGTAAATGGCTTTAGAAGAGGTTTTTATCTACCATAGCCCCGAGCTATCCATGATGCAATTGCTGGCTGATACATTATTACTGGCCTAGCTGGAAAGAACTTGACTGTACTGGCCTTCAATGATTCGGACGAAGCGCTATTCGGTGAAATAAAAGCTATTCGGCGGATCCAAGCTGTAATGAATACACGTCCTTCTTCCTTGCCGTAGGCGTCTAAAGGAGGGTGGGCTATTATTGTAATATAAGAGAATAAACAATGGGTTCGGCTTGGGCCTTGCCCTTGAGAGGACTATCCGTCCTTTGTCATAAAAAAAAAAATAGAATGGATTATGGAGGTATGGCTTCGCCTTCCTTCCATAACCTCCACCGATCGATCATAACCTCCACCGATCGATATAGTTATAGGCGGGTGAATGAAGGTCCCAAGTATTCCTTCCGATATAGGGGGTTCGAAGTGCTTAAGTATTCCTCCTTCGTTCGAAGTGTTCCTTCGTTTGCAGAAACAATTGCTATGATTGAACCATTAGAAACGTAATTCGAATATATATATATATATATACGTAATTACGCCAACTAACTACTATGACTGATTTGGAACTGAAATGGCTGTCTGAATGGGTATCGTAGCGGAGCCCACTGAAATGGCTGGAAATAAATGGCTGGCTAGAGCGGAGCCCACTGAAATGGGGAAATAAGGTCCTAACTACGGGGTGATATGCCCTATCTCTCGCTACCTACTGCTTTATGCTAGCTGGGTTTACACCGCTATAAAGAATGCGCTATGACCGACCTCCTAAGCAATTGATTAATCGAGCAAGTAGTATAGGTAGAACAAGTATAGGGATAAGCAGCAGGTCTAGTTCTATCTTCAGGTGGTTAACTAGAAGGTGGAGGCATTATAGGTCTATTTCTAGCCGGCCGGTGGGTTCAACTTCCTGAAGTATATCATATTGGCTCCCTCCTCGGTGAGAACAATAGGTAATAGCGGTACCCAGAAGAATTCCAAAAGAATTATTGCGAAGTCCGTGCAGCTCTATGTGAAGCCCTTGTATCCATCAAATCCAATGCTGTAAGTTGTCTGTCTAAGTAAGGCAGGCAGTCATTATTATAGGTTGGTGAAGCGTAACAGTAAAGGTAAGCAGGCAGCTGAGTAAAGGGATTTCTTGTTAAGGTTGTTCTATTCTAAATGCCCAAGCAAGCACATCTATCCATCCAATAACAAAGTTTGGTGAGGGAGTTTAAAGTAAAGGAAACATTACAGGTTAGGTCATCAATTTAAGTAATAAAGTATAGGCTTATGAAAGTCAATAGCAATATTTGGCCCACCCAAGCTCGCGCGTACAATGCTCTGGAGTCTTCTGGCATAATCTAAATCAGGCAGTTCTACGATCTCAGCTGAAGTTCCGAGGATCTCTCGCTGCTAAAGTTCTGGAAGTAGTTCCTAAAGTTCCTAAATAGGAAAGTTGCCACGCTAGGTCGCACAAGAATTCATCCATTAGGCTGAGGTAATAGAAATGGTGGTCTAAGTGCCTCCATCCATCCAACATCCCTTCTTTCCTTTCCTTCCTGGCATCCATCAAAGATCGGGGGTCCAGTTGTAGTTCCTCATTTAAAGAAGAGGTAGTTCCGACGACTGACTGGTGGTTCCTTTCCTGTCCAACCAAAAGGTGTTATTGTAGGCGGAGTAAAGGTGCGCAAGCAATAGTGGTACCGTGGTAACCAAGTACGATTCATGAATCAAGTGCTATTGAACGCCCGTGAATATCTAAGTTCTGGTCTGCTACCTCTGCAAGGGTTGTAAATTGAAAGGTGGGTTGGTGATTGCAAGTGGGTTGAGTCAAGTTTTCTAGCAATAGTGCTACCCTCTAAGCATTGCTCAAAGAAGTGGTTGGGGCGACAATGAGTAA
>SNQJ01S1783783.1:91037-107887 GCA_010110895.2 Picea sitchensis | reverse complement strand
ATAATCTTTGGGAATGAATGGATTGCAAGTGGGGAGAATGCGTATCATGACTAGACGAACAGGAATCTATTCATGGATGATGATTTCCGATCAAGCAAGATGGATTTAGCATTGGCGCCCGGACTTTACCACCTTTGAGATGGAATTCATGCGCTCGATCACCGGGACTGACTAATAGGTACTTTATTCTCAATAGACCCCGAATGACGTTGACTCTAGGGCCTTTAGGTAAGTAAGCACTCGATCCAGATCATTGTGGCGCTCGACACATGACATCTCTAATACATCAATTATAGGAATATGACTCGATCGGATCGGATATTCCTTCATCATGTAACAGAGTTTATTCCCACGATTCAGGCAATTTCAGGGGAACAAGCTTTACCGAATCGTAGCGAAGGGGAACAAGCTTGAACAATAGATATGGGTTCGAGAAGGAATGTTAGGGTTCTTTATTTCCAAGCATAATAGCGCATATTCGTAGATAGATTGAAGCGATTTATGGTTCAGTCAACACCTAGATTGATTTGATAGGAAGGAGGCGAGAGGCCCGTGATGACAAATCTGTTTCCCCATCGTTACAACCTATCCTCAAATTGGAATTGGTAAGCGGGACACTCAACCATCGTTCATACGGGAAAGGAGAGTACTCAACCGGGGTCATTCATACCAAGGGGGATGGATATAAGGGTTGAGTAAGTGTTGGTAGGCTACACCTAGACGAAAACACCGAACGAACGCGCGAGCGCCTATTGAACGAGGGCCCACTGGTTAGGTCATTCACGCTTATCCATGCGCTGTATGAACAGGTCGAGATAGAATCACTCTTTTTCATGCTCCGCGGGCGGGGTCCGGGCTTCGCATGACTAACAACACATTACAGGTCTGTTATAAGCACTCGCTTATCATTTCAAAAGCGCTTAAGAGGAATATCATTTATGTACTCGACCTACTTTCTATTTCTCTATATCTTAGGAGGAATATCATTTATGTACTCGATCTTTGAAAGCTCTCTATCTAGAATCTTAAGAGGAATCTCATTGGAGAATGTGACACGAATGTAGTCGGTCTTATGGGGTATGTAATCTATGCTAAATCGAAATAAAGGGGAATCCAACTCCTTTACGTCTCGAAGTGCAGGAATATTATTCTCGGGGTGCTTTCGGCAATCGGCGGAGGGGTGTTCACTCAAAGGGGTGTTCACTCAGGGTGAGCTATGGTTGCGCCACATCTGGATGCCTTTCTGAAGAAGGAGGGAATGATAGCTGAGAAGCAGGGAGGCGTCTCGATTATGGGGGGGTGGGATCGATCAAGTTTGGAATCTGTGCAGCATCTCTCAACACGGCGGTATCTTGAATCAACAAGTGGATGGTTTCGGGATAGATTCGAGCGAATCGAAGAAGGCTAAGAATAATAATTCCCCAAACTGATAATAATTATTTCATTCTGGTCGTTTTGCTCTCGCCCCTGATGAACAGAGAGGTAGGGTCCAACATTGATTCTTCCTATTCTTCCTTCCCATTCCCCCCGGGCGGCATGGGAATCAATGACTTTGATTGGCCGGATCATGAGCGTACGAAAGGGTTGGATTGTTCTCTGCGACTAGAGAATAGGGTTGATCTATCTGAATAGGTCATTCTTTGATCGGGCTGGCTCTCTCATCGAAAGCAGCGAAGATCATGAAGAGATTCGAGCAAGTGATTCAACGAATTCCGTGCAGTAGCCGCGATAGGACGTTCAACACCCGACCCTGATATGTGAATGAATTCTAAGGATCCAGACCCTTAAAACAAAGCTTATATAAGATTCTCTATTGCATAAGTCGAGTTCCTCCGGCTGTTATAAGCACTCGACCGAATATACTTTCTATAAATATGCTCGACCGAAGATCCGATATGC
The DNA here is from genome assembly GCA_010110895.2 of Picea sitchensis. Lineage (NCBI taxonomy): Eukaryota > Viridiplantae > Streptophyta > Pinopsida > Pinales > Pinaceae > Picea > Picea sitchensis. The sequence continues at coordinate 105,988 of SNQJ01S1783783.1, read as the reverse complement.
TCGACCGGGGAGGGAATCTAAGGTTGTGTGCCGGGCGTACTCCCAGGTAAGCGAGCGAGTGCTTGCTTATCTCAAAGCTATCGATCAGTCTTTTTCATTGCGTAATAGGAATCCTTTGTCATTTATATGGAATTGGTACCTCATATGTACCCGTCTCTGATCGCATCTTGCTATTTGGTACCCTGTAATAAAAGTCGATAATAGTATTGAAAGGCACCCACCATCTGTAAAGGAGATAAACATGGTATATTACAATCTTGAGTGGGCTACTAGGATTACACCCTGATATAAAGCAGGACATGGGGGCAGCACTTATTATATATAAAAGGTCCGCTCAAGACTGTAATAATGTTCACCAAGTGCCCCAATCTTTCCATTGTGAGTAAAGAGTAAAACCTCTGTTACCCTGGATTGGTTGGAGAAAGAACGGCGGTCCAGGTACAGGCTTGGTGGAAGAAAGAAGAGGTTGCGCGAATGGTCTCTCTGGCTTGGCTCACCCTGGCTTTGTCTCTCGTGGCCTTTACCATGAGAGGCAGGATAAGGGCTACGCCTGGCAGGATTGGTTGCTCATGCTCCCAGCTTGACTTGGCGGGATAAGAGGGGACATGACCTTGATACATCCCGGATAACAGCTTGGGGGATCTCCTAGCCTTGGTGGGAGAAGAGTCCCCCTCCCCGGCTAAACAACTTGGAGGGAGCAAATAACCAGCAATACCTTTGGGTGATTGATGGTGTTTTCTCCTTAAGCTATAGAGTACTCCTCAGCCTTTTGAGCAACTAATCTCATTATATTAACATATACTTGCTTGTTAGGAACAACATTTCCGCTAGGATCATTTAAAGAAATAGCTGGACCTATTGTAAAGTTAACACCTCCAGTTGGTTGCTTCAGTCTATAACCAATAGTAAACTTCCCGCGGTCAAACACTGTACTGTAACCGTATTTCATTCCCCCTCCCCGGCTAAACAACTTGGAGGGAGCAAATAACCAGCAATACCTTTGGGTGATTGATGGTGTTTGCTCCTTAAGCTATAGAGTACTCCTCAGCCTTTTGAGCAACTAATCTCATTATATTAACATATACTTGCTTGTTAGGAACAGCATTTCCGCTAGGATCATTTAAAGAAATAGCTGGACCTATTGTAAAGTTAACACCTCCAGTTGGTTGCTTCAGTCTATAACCAATAGTAAACTTCCCGCGGTCAAACACTGTACTGTAACCGTATTTCATTAATAGTCGCAAACCAGTAAGCAAGTTCAGCCCAAGTAGATAAGATCTTCGGAGGACAAGAAAAGAACTCGGCAAAGGCCCTACCTTCTAAGGAATGAAAAAACATGCGCATACATACATCATTTTCTAAGGAAAGACTGAGACCTCGGTAAGTAATAATCAATAAGGAATACCGCATCGATATTGGTAAGCGTAATTGTGTTATGCCGAATGAGAGGTGAGGAGGCTTGCCGACTTAGGGGTGTTGTGTAAGGCTTGCTGACTTACGTAGGTTAGTTAAACGGACCTTTCTATATCGCTTCTGAAACTCCTACCACCAAATCACTAGCGGTATGTCATCTGCTGCTGTACTCTTTTCATATGCTGCTGTATGTACTGGGCGGAGCCACCATTCATATTTACGCATTTATTCTGATTCTTTACATGGCACTGAGACTATTCCCTTGCGCGCTGAATCCATCCATCGTCCATCTGATTCTAGGAAATCTGCTCCGAAAACTATGTATTTATTCGGATCAATTCCCTTCCTAAACTCCGTTAATTAAATGAGTGAAAAACCTTTCTAATATGGGCCTGTTCTACCGGGAGGAATCATTTGCCTTTATATAGACCCACGCAAGGAGATATGCCCCTACCGGGGATTCTTCCTTCATCCTTCTTACTAGGCTAGGGCAGGCGAAGTGACTAGGCTAGAGACCCACGAACTGGTCACTTACTAGGCTAGAGACTCATTGTAGTTCATACCTTTACTACAGGGGACCTCTTATACTGCTATTGCCAATCTTAGGGAAGGTCTCGCCGAAGGTATTTCTGTCGTGAAAAGAGACTTTTAGTAAGGTGATCGCCGAGGAGTGTAAGCAAGCTATCTGATCCACGAAAACCACCGCATCCTATATAGTGTGTGGACTAACACGGATCCAAGCACAAGGTTCAACCCAACCGCGGTTATTATACGCCTTCGATTAGCCGCCAACTATGTCGCAAAATCGACATCGATTCGCCAACAACTATGTTTCAAAATCGACATCCTATGTCGGAGAATCAACCCTAGTTCTTATTCCCACTAAGAGGTCTAATACTATGTTGCAGAATCAAAATCCTAGAACATGTAGCCAAGCAATGAAACCCTCTCTCCTAACCCTTCTTAGGTCGGGTGAGCCCTCTCTCCTCGCTGGGGCTAAAACCTCCCCCCATTAGATTAGTCTGCTCCCGTATAACTGATCTCCCCTTTCACCCTCCTAGTGGCATTAATATGCATATTGGGGTTGAAACCATTCCACATCCAGCCATTCCACATCCAAGGAGGGTACCTCATGGCCCGATATCTCCTAAAAGGGCAACTTCTGGGCGATCAATTCAACTAAAAGATGCCCAGATGAACTCCACTGCGTTTGGGGTCTTAATATCGCAAATTATATAAATAAATAGATGATATGGGTACTCTTCCTTCTCTTCTATCATCCTTTATCCCGGCCAAGGAGAAGTGTATAGAGCAATAGCTGTTAACCATTACTTTATTCCGGCCAAGGAGAGCCCAGGGTATTGTGTTAAGGCCAAGCCAAGGAGAATAGACACGGCTAAGGGGATTTCAGGCCGATTAACAGTGTACGTAGTTTGTACGTAGTTTAGCAGTTTTTGCCTTTATGGTTAACACCCTTTCCTTTATGGCCAAGGAGGCAAATCAAATAGACACGGCCGGAGGGAAAATAGCAAGGAAAGCAAATAGACACGACCAAGGAGAAAGCTGGCGGGAAATTTCCAATATATCCTCAAATTTCCACTTCCGGGATGGACCGCACATCATTCAGAGTTGCAGAGAATGTGCAACCCCAAGGAGGAATACAAGATAGAGGCATGGGAGGTGGAGGAGATCGAGGTCTATATTGAGGAGGAAGGACAGGAGGTCAAATTGGACCTACATGCTGCTATAACTACGAGGATATTGTCCACATTACACATGATTTCCCTTCACCTAGGAGGTTGCAGTGTAACCATTGCTGAACAACATGCCATACCACTTAAGACTACCCAAACTTGATCGAAAGGTGGGAGGCCCGAAGCTGGTAGTGGAATACAAACTCGGTGAACTCTAAATCAAGATTGTTGCGCAAGGAAGTTGAATCAACGATCAATGCCATTACCAGAAGAGGCGTGAGGATCGGAATAGACGCAAACAAAATAAAACTGGCATAGATAAAGAAAGCCAGCCCGGGAGCACTAAGGTGAAATCCTACACAAAAAAAGCATTTTTTAAAGGATGCATTGGACATGTTCAGGGATATGGATACACCTGAAGCATCAAAAGTTGTCCACCTATCCCTAGTTCAAGCTCTTCGACCCACGAGAAGGTTGCGGAAGGCTACCCACAACCCAAAGAAAGAATGATGCAACTGACCAGGTAACCAACTGGTTTTGCTTGTTCTCAAGTATCCTTGCAGATGAGCATCAGACTAAGAGACTATGCAACTCCATCTAGCGCACAATGGTCGAAGAAGAGGACCTGGAATCCATATCTACAAATCTTCCTGAGAGAAGATAAAACCACATCCACCTATGCACGTGTAGAATAGGCAAGGAGTTCAGGCTCGATGTGCAAGTCACAAGATACAATATAAAATATGTTATGTTATACCTGCGGTCCGATGTAAACATCCTACCGAAGAACTCATGGGAGGCCAGGGGGCATCCCAAGCTGGTATACTTCCCTATACAGCTACACATGGTGAATAAATAACGAATCTTTCTGATCGGGAGGCTGGAGGACATAGAGGTTTACCTCGCAAGGGTAAATACCTATGCAGACTTTGAAGTCATAGAAATTATGTGGAAAGGACCCTTACCCCACCCTGCTAGGGATAGAATTGGTGTTCGACAACAATGCAGTGAGAAAATTGAACAAAGATACAATTACCTTAGAGGCCGAAGGCACTCGGGTGGTGCAGCCACTCAATCTGTACCAGGGCTAAAGAGATATAGAGCCCATCGATGACACCTTTGGGGAGAACATGTTGGATAATATCTATAGGATTTATATAATCTGACCATTTCCCTATTGTAAGATGATATATATTTTATAATGATTCCATTTCCATGTTGTCATTAGCAGGTTTTGTGTACCACAACCCTTTATAAGGATCCAAGGGTTGAATAACTCGGGTACCTTCATATTCAAAAGTCATTGTCTCTTTCTTGAGATCAATGATGCCATAATTATCGTATGCCCAGTCGATTCCTAGCAGAGCAGGATATGGATCTCTATCACCCAAGATTGAAATGACCTCAAAATCAGCATAGGTATTGACTCCAACAAGATTAACTTCAACGTTTTCCAATTCATTATCCGGCTGGAAAAATGCAGTATTGGTTTGCCATCCGCAACTATATTGGAGAATATACAAATTTAGGCTTTCCCATATCTTCCCATGATTTGTTAGGCAAAATATTAACATTAGAACCTAAATCAATCATAACATCTTTTATGTCATAACCGTCAATCTGTGCATCTAATCAGAACTCCTTGTCTATTCTTCTTCTCCTCCTTTTGTTAATCCTGTTAGATTGTCTTTCTGGGATATTAGCAGCAATACAGTCCCTAGAAGTATATTTACCCTTAATAACGTTTTTGATTGTGTTGCGCAACTAAGAAGTGAGTTGTTCATCCTCTAATATATCCGAGAATAAATGTAACCATAAGTGAGTTATTTTTGCAGACTTACCGGTGTGCTCCATGTCCCTTGAAGGTCCCTTGAATGCGTTGTTATATTGATGTCCTTGGTCCCATGATAATTCCGCAATAGGAGGGGTTGATGGACCAGCCATGTTCTTGAACATATCTACTGCTTGGTGGAAATACTCTTTCTGCTTGACAGGGTCCATCCTAGGAGGTCCTGGCTTGGCTTTCTGTATTACAGCTTGAGGCAAATTTCTAGTATCTTCTCATGTTTTGGCTCCTCCTCCAGTCACAACATTAATATTTTTACCCTGTTCATTCATCCGTTGCCTGAGTTTAGAATTCTAAATATTGGTACCTCTCTGTCGGTTGCGCTCCTCCCACTTAGCAATTAGATCGGGGAAATATTAAGTCCCGTGGGTATTTACTCGACAATACATACGCCAAGTTTTTCTTGGTAAAGGACAGTCTCTTGCCAAGTGACATATTTCATCACAGTTGTAACACCTAGAAGGTCCTCTTCCTCCGGTCCAACCTCCTCTAAATCCTCATCCACCTCGTCCTCGAGTTGCGCCATATCCCTGCTATCCTTCCACCACTCGAAAGGTAGATTTACCCAATCTATCCGCAAGAGCATCCAGAGCTCGACAGCTATTAGTATCATGAGTGGATGATCCAAAGAATTCACAGTACAGAGTATTGGGCACTGAATAATATTTCTGCAGAATCGGGCAGTGTCGAGTAGGGTGTCCATGTGTTTTGCAAATGTCACAAAATTATTGTCTTTTCATGTTTTGGCTATTTGGGAAAGCATGATATTGATTCTTCCCATGAAAGGGATCTGCAACAACTACTTGTGCAACTCCGCCAGAGGGTCGCACCGGGCCAGGTGGGTCGATTTACAGGTCCAACTCCTCTCAGCCTGGGACATTTAGATACCAGATGTCCTTCTGTATGGAAACTCGTACACCAAACTTGTGGTCTGGCCACTTTAGGGAGAGTTCATTCTTGAATCTTCTCAGTGAGTGCGGCAAGCTGATTCTGCATCTGGGATAGGTCTAATCCTCCTTGCGGTCCCATTGCCCTATTATTACCTGGATACCTAGCCATGGCTTCAATCTTAATAGCCCTCTCTAGGGCGTCTGCAGTAGATACAATCTTCTGTTGTGTCAGTGGGATCTTCCTTAAAGGCAGCAACCCTTGAATATCGCATTCCTGCACATGAGCTTCATGGATGGGGTTGGTCAGTTTTTCCAATGCATCTTTAAGCCACTGCATGTATTACCATGCATATTCTCCTTGAACCTTTTGAATTCCTCTGATCTCTGCAATGCCATGCTATTCCGGCTGTGGTAATTGAAATTCCTCAATGAAGATCCTCTTTATATCTGCAAGAGTAGGGATCTGTCCTCCAGCTTGAGGTTCTATAGACTTCATGTACCATTTCATGGATATGGCCCTAAAAGTGGTATGAAATTCCACAACTTTGGAGGCCTCCAGGGTTCCCCTAGCCCACCAAGATGGCCTCACATAAGTACCAATGTTGTTCAAATCCCCCCTTCCATGGAACTTGGGGTATCTTGTTAGGGATCATGTGGCTCTTGCCATAGTTGAAGTAGGTGTCCCAACCAAAATGAAACCACTAGGTCCTGGTTAAAATAGAAATCCTGAAGTACCAGTAGGTACACTTCCTCCTTGATTACTAGTTGACTGAGAGTGATTGTTATTACTGTTACTCTTGCTCCTTTCTAATTTTCCCACTGGTCTTTAGTTTCCTACAGTGGTACTATGCAAATTGGAAAGTAATGCATAAGTAGATAGAGAAAGTACCAAATTATGATAAGGCGCCGGGGAAGTGGGAGGGTCCGGGGTGGTGTTGATGCCTGCTGCTGTTCTAATTTCATGTTGGGCGTCACTATAAGTCAGAAATATCCTGCTCATGTCCATATATGGGTAAACCTCTTCCAGGGTACTAGATCGCAGTCCTTCCTCAACTTATTCTGATATAGGGCCTGTAGTCTCCTCAATATTTGAGAATATCCTGTCTCTTTCCATCTCATGGGACGTTCCTTCTTCCCAAGTATCCTTCCTAGGGATCTCTTCCAATACAATACCCCTTTCTTTTAACCAGACACTGGCCAGTGTACCTCTCTTCTTGAGCTTCTGCAAGTCTTCCACTCCGTGCCTCACTGCTTCCTTCCTCTACTATGGTCTTCTGCAGCTGATCTGCTCTCCTATTGGCTAATCTAATTTGATTCTTCCACCATTTATCAGAAATAGCATCCCTCCCCTCCTTAAAGCTTGGTCTTCTCTTGTAGTTCACCACCGGTCCATCATTAATGGAAACCAATGTTATCAAAACCATACCGGTTCTAGCAAAACTGGTCGGCCTAACTGGAAATGGCCGATCCGTGTGGAACCGACCGGTTCTGTACGAAACCGACCGATGGGGACTACTAAATGCTTCAATCTAATTTTCAAACAATAAGCAGACTTATGGATTCTGAACTGCATGAGCCCCGAGATGTATACAACAACAAAATGGGCAACATCGCCTGCTGCTATGGACCTACTTAGAATACTGGAGGGAGAAATTGTCCCACTAACTTGGGTCGACCATGGGGAATTCTTTTCCTGAAGCGCATAAATGTACCCGTTATCCTCCTGCTCCCAACCAACCGCATTCCACCTTTCCTTTCGCTGCCCCAGTTCGTCAAGAAATTACAAGTTGTTCGCTTGGGGGAAAATAGCCCTACCATTCATTCCTTAAGACCCCCAACGAGTTGCCACCACTCTTTTCATCTGGCACTCGCCGCGCAGAAGTACCTTCCTTCGCATGGACAAAGATTTTCCTATTAGGACCACCTGCTTTCCTTGAGTTCTTCCTGAACTTGCCTTATTTTGTCCGAGACAGCACTACGCCCTATCAGTGATACCATAGCTTTGCGATTTTACGAGTCCTTCTGAGCCCTTGGTTATGAAGTTAGTAAGTAGCGATTCATTGGTTTTGGAGTTCGTTCTATACAACTAATACGGCCGTTCGCCCCGACGCGTACCCGCCATCGTAACACGACTGCCCCAGCGTTGCGTTGAAGTATTGATGTGATTGATCCGCTCTAACCTAAATCTCTTGGAACGAAGAGCTCTCTCCGAAAGGCTAGCTAGCCGAAGATTAACTGTGGCTAAATCGATCGACGAATGGAACGACTCTTTTAGCTATTCTTTTCTCCTCCCTTTCAGAGAGTCAATCTCTATCCTTTCTATTATTATCTATCAAAGTAATTATATTACTTTCATATATCCTTTAAGTCTTAAATAAAATATCCTTTCTCCGAGGAACTATTTCCTTAGATGAGGAACTATTTCCCTAACTATTCTTATATGCACGTATATAATATTACGGGTATGACTAACTTACTTGTATGAACGGATAGCAACATTGCAGGATGGATAGGCACAGGTATTAGCAACACTGCAGGATAGGCGTATGTGGAACAGTGAGAGCCCGACAGTGGAGCAACCCTTACAGTGATACCCCGACAGTGAACCAACCCTTCCCGAGTTTGGAAAGTCATAAGGCAAGCCCCAACCTTGTAGCAACCTTGTAGCAACCTTGTAGCAAGACCCTTTTCCACCCCGAGCACAGAGGGAAGGCAGTGGACCTTTTCTTTACAATTAGACCTTAGCGGGAATAATCAATATATCCCTAGCGGTATTAATCAATAGAGTGCATAAGCAAGCGACCGCATATATCTCTACGGTTTTAACACGGCACAGAGGGAAGGCACACACAAGTCCCTTCCCCGACTAGCCCGGCAAGTCATGAAGCCCCTTACCTTTGCCCCGTACGTCGGCAAGCCTCCTCTTTTCCACTACGTCGGCAAGCCTCCTCGAACTAGCCCCTTGTAACGAGAGAAATTGTTAAGTCTATTGTAAATAATTAGTTAAGTTAAATTCCCTCGTGAAATTCTCCGATCTTCTCCGAAAGGCTATCGCTAAGTCTATTGTAACTGAAAGCTTCAATTGTAACTGAAGGATAGGAACTGGTATGAACGAATTAGCTAATAGTTACGAGCCTAGGGTAGGGAGAAACAACCTTAAGCACAGAGCGGTTTATCTTCCCGGCTGGGATAATAAATCTATCCCCGACAGAAGGACCTTTTCTTTGAGCCCCGACCGTCCGAAAATGACTGGTTATAAAATATGTATGAATGGGAGGATTTCTCATTTGGAAGGGAGGATTAACTGGACCTTGAAGGACTTTTCTTTATTCCCCTCAATCTAAACGGAGAAAACCTAGCTCTTTGAGGGGGCAAGGAAATAAGGAAGGGCATGTCTATTTTGTTTGTTTGCCGGGCGGGATAGATACAAGAGCAGCCTCCTGAGCACCTTACCTAGCTCCTCGAATCTATTTTACCCCACTTCCTTCCCCATACCGCGGATCGATCCCCATTCAACGGCCCTACCCCACAACTACCGCCTTTCTCTCTTTGATGCTCTTGTCTCAAGGACGCCTGCCTCTGAGCTATACATAAGCCCAGAAATGTGATGTGTTCTTCTCCAATGAGAAAAGGTGTTTTTGTGCAAGCAATTGGAAAAGGGATCCTAGATTTTCCTTAAGATGTAGTATGATGTAGCATAATGTGATTGATCAAGTAAGCCTCGCTGACCTAGTGTATCCGGACGAAGCCAAGGCGTACCAGACCAACATAACTCTTCGTTCTCGTGGTTGTAAAGCAAGGTATCTTATATAATAGGACTTTCCTATTTTGGTTCTGGAACCAGCTTACGATTGCTAGTTTCAATCCCAGTTTAAGGAGCTCACGATTGTAAGGTCGAACTACGATAAGCCAACTGTAGTACGAGAGGACTGGGTTGTTTCAACCTCTTATAGACTTAGATATCTCATACCATAACGTAAGCAAGATCTTTCCTGTTTACCAAGGTCTACTCCACAGCAAGATCTGTCCTAAGGTGGGAAGCGATAAAGTGAGGTTCCAATTATTTCTCTAGTAGTCGTTTGGTACCTCGATGTCGACTCATAACTAAAGAAATGCATAATACATAAAGGAATCTGCTTTGTTTGCTTGGTTCCGAGTCCCGAACGAAGTCAAGATCGACCAAATTGAACGAATAATAGGTCAAGATCATGTTGTTCATTGGGAACTAATCTCGCTCCTAAGATATGTGACATTATTGATTTCTTCTTTCCCTGGTCCTGCCGGCTGGAATCATGAATAGGTTCGCTCTTATCCGATCCGAATATTATTTTCAAATGAATGAAGGTATAAAAGGACCCCTTCTCCCCTTTCGGAGAGATACTTTCCTGGTTTGTTTGGATGAGAACTACTTGCTTGGTTCGTTTAGCAGCCCCAATGATTAGCAGCATGGTTCGTTTAGCAGCCCCAGTGAGTAGCGCGGGAGGGATAATCACCCAAGAGTAGAAGGAGGACCGAGGTAAAGGGAAAAACCTATAAGCTGAACCCCAATAGAAGTACTCGGTAGGGATAATCACCCAATGACGTTTAGGAGCTCAAGGTGTTTGGCTAACCCAGTTTATTTAGGCCACTTTCCTTTATCTATGCGAGCACAAGTTTAGCAGCTCCAGGTGTTGGGCTAACCGTTGTTGGCGTATGTCCCCCAAGAATACGAGGTAAGGGGTACGAAAACAAGCTCTTCCGCGAACCATTATAACGGTGTATTAGTAAGCCTGTAACAGTAGTGTTTCCTGTTAACGGATTCAGTCCCTGCGGATGCGTGGTTCGGGAACAATCATTGTAGGAAGGCAATGTGTTGCTGCGTTCTAAGAGTAAGCGTGCAACTGTGTGTTTCGCGGGCTAAGCTCCCGCTGGCTACAGCATGTCTGGTAGGTCCCACACATACATCTCCTGCTTGTCTCCGTGGAAAGCTCTTCGCGAGGTCCGGGGTCAAGAGTGAATATGTCGTATTCGCCAATAGGCATTAGCTATAGGTGAGGCTAGATTCTCCCAAGGCAAGGAGATATTACCGGAACAAGGTTGGATGGATACCTATAATAATCTAATTGGATGTAAACCTTAAATAATAGAAACTCTAATTCTCTCTAATCTTTCTTTGGAGAATCCCACGTAAAGCTGATCCTTATGGGAAAAGATATCCTATAATAGAATCTATACTTATTGATTATCTTATAGGCAATAATTTGCCTAATTGGCCATATATCTTTTTCACCTTCTCACGAAAATGGCGTCCCTATCCGGGCGGGCTGCCGAACACAACTTGGCAAATGTAAAGAAGCACAATGTTACATGCCACCTCATCCCCCACCCCCACTATAGAGGATAAGTGAATAGGGGTACTCATCGATAAAAACTTGAAGGTACATTGTTTGGTCACTCGCAACTCTGCATTATTGTGCAACCGGGTTCAACTTGCGGATGGGGCTCAACCTCCAATCCCAACTGCTGTACCATACTATCGGAAATCGGCGCTGAGCGGATCGAGCAGAGCCACAACCTTGACCATTTTGACCTGCACATAGAATTGGAACAGCTGCTTCTCGGTCTCCTCTTCCGGTTCTCCACCACTTGGTGGCTGCCACCTTGCTAGAAGAAGCCTCACTGGACTGCACTGCTGTCCACTCTTTTTCTGATCGGCGCTGCCATGCAAGCCCACCTCTCTTGCGGCCCCGAATCGCACTCCACTTCCCTTCCACGTGTGTGGCAGCTTACTTTTTTAACTTGAAGGTACATTGTTTGGTCACTCGCAACTCTGCATTATTGTGCAACCGGGTTCAACTTGCGGATGGGGCTCAACCTCCAATCCCAACTGCTGTACCATACTATCGGAAATCGGCGCTGAGCGGATCGAGCAGAGCCACAACCTTGACCATTTTGACCTGCACATAGAATTGGAACAGCTGCTTCTCGGTCTCCTCTTCCGGTTCTCCACCACTTGGTGGCTGCCACCTTGCTAGAAGAAGCCTCACTGGACTGCACTGCTGTCCACTCTTTTTCTGATCGGCGCTGCCATGCAAGCCCACCTCTCTTGCGGCCCCGAATCGCACTCCACTTCCCTTCCACGTGTGTGGCAGCTTACTTTTTTCGCTTTTGCCCTGGGCCCTCCACTTGGGCTTCTTTTCCGGCGCCCAACACAGCTGCTCCCTTTCACTCTGAATATGAAAAATCATAAAGGGGTACGGCCCGCAATGACCACATTGCTTGGCCCCCGGTGCTTTACTTTCAGGACTGCAGTGTTGGTCTCCCTGCCAACTATTATAGTTCCTTCTGCCCTTGCTTCTCATTGTAACCCCTCTGGTCCAGTTGAGCTTCTTCCTTTTCTCCTTTCTACCCCTTGAAATAATAATAGGCATCGCCCACCCATTAATTAATAAAGGGACCAGTCTTTTAGGCTGTGTATTTGCCCGCCTTAAGGAATAGAAAGTGCTAGTTTTCTAGATAATAAACAAAAGCATTGAATGGTGTGACTTTCTACGGCACTATTATTTAAGTCGGGCAGGAAGCGTGAAGCGGGATTTCCGGGAGCACTGCTTATGTACATGTTGTTCCGAAACAAAAACAGAAGATACGTCGAAATATGGGAAAAGCATGTTGTGTCTCTTTCTCGGGTACAGTAGGAAATCGAAGGCCTATCGGCTATTCGATCCTACAATCCAAAAGATCTTCATAAGCAAAGATGTCATCTTCGATGAGATTCAATAGCAAAAACCAACAGTTGTCCGACAACTTCTCCCAAATAAAGAAGTCGACCCGATAGATATTGAATAAAAAGAAGCAGGAGCCCTCTTCTTTACTCTGGGAGGAGCTTTAGGCCGAATCGGAAGAAAGGCCAATACAACCGGAAGAAAGAGGTTTGCAGAAGGAAGTACCTAAATGGTACAAGAGTACCATCAAGGCTTCCAAGTTGGATAAGGTTCCCGAGTTGACTGATACAGTTCGAACTCTACTACAGCCGGTTATTATATAGAAAGGGGGAAACGTATATGATATAAGTAATCTGCCCCTATTTATTATTATTTAAGGGCGCCCCTACTCTTAGTATTTGTAGTTGGCCTTGGCTGCTTCAACGATCCAGAACCAAAAGAGTAGTGGTGCAAAGATGTCCTGTTGGGAATATCGATCATCAATCACAACAGCAATAGTAGTATCCTATCCGAATGGTGCCAGCATCCAACGAGTAATGGTATCCGCTTCAGCCAGCAAGAGTATCCGCAACCAACCACCTAAGGAATGAGAAGAAGAAGACGCAACAAAGTCATTCTATATGAAAAGCCCCGTTCCCAATAAATAGGTATCTATCTCCCCATCAATAGGTAGGGCTATGTCGTCGTTAGGATCCTGAACGCTTTCCCTAGGACGGACTATCTTCTTGGCCTAATACTCGATAGGAAGATGGCTTTGTTCACCATAATAATAAATGGGCATCTCTTGCTTGGTTCCCGAACTCCCTCACAAGCCTATTTTTTATGGGCCAGAGTCGACGCTCAACTACGTACAGTGGGAGAGATCGTAAGCGAACGGTCAAAACTTCTCGTCAAACTGGTCACTGGAATCGTTGTTCTATCCGGCTACTGGCTACCGCGAGAGGATACGCTTTAGGCAGTGGAATACCGGTGCTATCGTTCCCTAGGCTGTAGCTGGGCTTATTATTATTTTAGCTCAAACACTTTCTTCTTTTCCACTTGAAATATAGATAAGGGGCCTCAGGCTATTGGATGGATGAGGTCATCTATGCGCTTCTTATCCCATGGATTGGAGACATCAAGTCATTGATGCGCCGGAATATTAGAATTGTAGAATAGCAAGGGCTTATTATGTATAATAAGGGTCGAGGGAAATATATTACCTATGTAGTAGTAGACTCTACCCCTTATAAATAGATAATTGAGAGTGTAGCTCGACCAAATAAAAGGAGAGCCTGCCATTATATACCCAATATTTTTCGACGCGTAGCTTGAATATCCTTGTTGCGGGAGAGCCCCTTTTCTATAGAAATCCGGCGTAGTTATGCACTCGACCTTAAATGAGATAAAAAGGCATTCAGCCGAATTACCAGTATGACCAGATTCAAAAACCGGATTTGGCTGCCCTACTATTAAGTAATTGTGCGTTCTCGAAAGCAAGCTATTCAGTCAGTAAGTAATCACTCCCCTTTCTATATAATCGAGTTGCCTAAATTCCTTGCAATACTATGCGAAACTCGAGTAGTTAGTTGACCGGTTAGTGGAAGATGCTGCTTGATGGACGATCCCCTTCGGAGAATGCTGCGGATGGTTACCCAAAACCGGTTAGTGGAAAACCCGAAGATGCTGCTTTACTGACGACTCGATGAATCCGGAATTGGAAAATTAGATGCTTTACCTGATGGATCCGGAATTGAAAAACCCAACAAGCTGAAAAGCTTTCTCAGTTATATAGTAAAGGTTGGCGGATGGTTCCTTATCCCGGAGTTCCCCCGTGCTTACCATTGTTCCCATTGCCGAGTAGCCATGTCCAACTCCCCTTGTCCATCTCTCGTTCGGAATGAACGATATCGGAATGATATGATAGAGGCAATTCCGGCCATAAAGAGAACCCGACTCGCATATCTTCCAACACATAGAATAAGCCGATCCACCAAAGATCCATTCTCTACAGAAGATCGAGAGGTGGCAGGGCTTATAGAAACAAAACCCTTGATTCGATGGTTAAGGCGGGCTGCGGTATGTATGTTTCCAGACCAATCTCCGACCATGGTACATTATCCTCTTCTCGATCCCCCCCCCCTATGGGGAATCCATGGCAGGAATGGCATCATAATCCATTTCATTGAGGAAAATCTCTATCGTTAATCGATATCATTTTCTCACTTCCTACCCAAATAAGACGCTACACTCGGCGGCTACGAATACTAAAGAGATCTGATTTATCGGTTACGGGAATACATACTGAAGATCATAGATGCGGTTCATCGTCCTCATCCTCGTCCTAATAGCCAATCATCCATGCGGCCGGTCGAGAATCAATCAAACGTTTGATTAGGCTTCATTTATTCATTTATGGGGGGTGGGC
>SNQJ01S1783783.1:36466-58473 GCA_010110895.2 Picea sitchensis | reverse complement strand
GGGGAGGGTATAGGCAGAGTAAAGGGTTCATAGTTAAGATTAATAGTGTCCCCACCCAAATTGAATTCCTAGCATTCCTAAAGTAAGAGGTTTGGGCATAGTTGGGGTGAAGCGTTAAGTAAAGGATAGTAGAACAGGTGGCACGCACGTAAGTAAAGGTAAGTTGCTGCTACTGCTACCACTAAGAATCCTGAAGGCAAGTCTTATGGAAGCCTGTGTGCCGTACCGTATGCCCACCCATCAAAGCGTGTAAGAAATAATAAGTAAGGCAGGCAATAGTAAATGAAACAGGGAGTTTCCACGTACGATCCGAGGTTTGTTCCTTTCCTGTGCCACTTCCATAAGCATATAAAGGAAAGGTCCTAGCATTCTGAATTTAGAGTATCTGGGAGCCCGTCCCGAAAAGCTAAATAATGGTACCCGCATTCCTTCCTGCCTGAAGCACTAGGCTAGGTTGGGGCATCATCAGTAAGTTGGGTAAATTAATATTAGATAGGTAACTAGTATAGGTGGGTTGGGTATAACAGGGTTGTTGGAAACACGTAAGTAAAAGCAAGTGGGGTAAAGGTCAATAGTCAGAATGTCTTGCCTTGCCTAGCCTACCTCCTAAGAATCTGTCCTTTCAGCAAGTGTTGAAGCCCGCTCGTACAATGATGCTCTCTCTATGTGAAGCCCTTTCATCCGATCATCCAATGCTCTAAGTTTAGGGCATTACAAAGTATAGTCTAAGTGAGGCAGGCAGTATCTATCTATCTATAGGTTGTTAAAGAGAATAGGTGGTAAGTAACAGGTACTAACATGAGAGCATCTCTAGCAATCATGAAAGCATCTCCTAGCAATGGTGTCTGAAGGCCAGTCCAACCAATGCTCTTGCTCTCTGTTGAAGCCCATCCTTCCATCTGATAAAACGCTCGCTGTAAGTTTGTTTGTGGCATCATAAGCGAGGGAGTAAATATAAGTTGGTTAATAGAACAGGTTGGTATATAACAGTAACACATAAGTAATGCCAGTAGGCTTCAGAAAGTCAATAGCAATATTAGGCCCACCCAAGCAAGGCCTTCCTTCAAAGATAAGGGATCTGGCTGTATGAAACCTTCACTGTCAGGGTCTTACGTATCGGGGCACCTACCGACCGGGTTTGTTTGGGGGTGAGAATCCTAGAAATAAGAAGGTTATAAAAAAGCCTTGCCTAGCCTACCTCCTAAGAATCTGTCCTTTCAGCAAGTGTTGAAGCCCGCTCGTACAATGATGCTCTCTCTATGTGAAGCCCTTTCATCCGATCATCCAATGCTCTAAGTTTAGGGCATTACAAAGTATAGTCTAAGTGAGGCAGGCAGTATCTATCTATCTATAGGTTGTTAAAGAGAATAGGTGGTAAGTAACAGGTACTAACATGAGAGCATCTCTAGCAATCATGAAAGCATCTCCTAGCAATGGTGTCTGAAGGCCAGTCCAACCAATGCTCTTGCTCTCTGTTGAAGCCCATCCTTCCATCTGATAAAACGCTCGCTGTAAGTTTGTTTGTGGCATCATAAGCGAGGGAGTAAATATAAGTTGGTTAATAGAACAGGTTGGTATATAACAGTAACACATAAGTAATGCCAGTAGGCTTCAGAAAGTCAATAGCAATATTAGGCCCACCCAAGCAAGGCCTTCCTTCAAAGATAAGGGATCTGGCTGTATGAAACCTTCACTGTCAGGGTCTTACGTATCGGGGCACCTACCGACCGGGTTTGTTTGGGGGTGAGAATCCTAGAAATAAGAAGGTTATAAAAAAGAGTCCCACCCAATATTCAACTGAAGGTTGTTCGCTGACAAGGTAAGTTGGGTAATCTATAATAAAATTCTAAAGATGGGGTGGGTTGCTAAAGAAGTTGTTCCGGTCAATCCGAAAAACGTCCCCAACCGCGTTTTGTATAAATAAAAACATCGTGTTGAGGGGGTCGTAGGCATATTTGCTCCATCGGGATGAAGAACTCGAAATTGTAAATAGTAAACTCGATTCATCTCATAATTCCCATAGCCTTTGGCTGGGCGCCAGAATCCGAAATAATTTGAAAAAGAAGGTTCGTAGAGAAGATCCCACCCAATCTAAGTATATAAATATAAAAGTTGTATAAGGAAATTACATATATAAATAATATAAAAAGATTCCGCAAAAGGTCCTCTCGTCCGAAGGCACCCACGCACGTTTAAACAGTGTCCTTCCTCGTCTGGGGCTGAAAAAAGGCCCTTGCTTCAGTCTGTCTGCACTGAACGTTGCTTGGGTTGTGCGAAGACGGGAGTGCTTGTTGTAAAGAAAGCAAATAAGAAGATTCCTAAAGAATCTAAACAAAGAAGGTGGTGGTCTCTCTAAAGCCCGCCCACCCGATATGCCGTATCTAAATATAAAAGGTTTTATTTAGAAATAACGTATATAAAGGTCCGTCCCGCTTTCGCGCCTGTTAACTCATTTATTATTCCGGGCTCCGTATACCGGGTTGGGTTGTTCCGGTCAATCATTCCCTAAATTAATAGCTGACTGACATGCCTAGATAAGACCTTGCTGTTTGGTTTCTGAGCCTCTCCTCTATGCTAAGTAACTATCTCAATCTCTTCTTTGGTCCAAGCAAGCCTAATAATATGCTCTTCTATCCGAGCCTATCCAATAAAGAATATTATAGCCTTTCATCTCCACTTCGAAAGGCCGTAGGATCAAGTGACTCTGAAGGTCCCTTAGGACCAGCCTGACCAATCAATCAATAGGACTATCTATCTATCTTGAAATGGCTAATCAATACAAATACTAATAAATGGCAGTAGGAGGTCTCTTCCTTAGGACAAGGTGACAAGTATCTAATCGTCTCTCAGGTGACAAGTAATCAATACTAGTATCAATGCCAGGCGTACAAGTAATTAATCCAAGTCTCAATGCATAAGGTAAGGACCAGTCTACAATCCATGAATCAATACAAGTATCAATGCCATCAATACCAGACAGTAGGGAGCATCGTAATTAATGTCTCTACAGCCTAGCACTGATGAAAGATAGACAGAAGTACCTCGATCATCCCGCGACATCACTCACCTTCCTAGGTTGTCCAGTAATAACAGTGCATGAATTAGGTATCCGTGAGCCCTTCACTCGTTTTAGACCAATGTACATCCGTAATTGCTTAGCGAAATGTACAGTGATCTTATATACGATGCATGCTTGTCTCATTTCATGGTTTGATGACAGCTTGGTGAAGTTCAGAATGTCTCAATGAATCCTAGTAGAAATGTCTAAAGGAATCCTAGTTTCTTAGTTCATGATGTATAGAAATTAAGAATGCTAGTAGTTTGGTTTCTCTTTGGATTCCAATGGACAGATGTGAAAGAATCATCCCCCGTAGGGAAGACAAGCTTAGAACCGAGGGACCGAGCGAGGCATAAAGCCACAACTCTACACAAACAACTTGTATCACCTGGTTCTTCTTGACTTGCTTTGCTACTAAACCATACGCTACTTGTCTCTATCTCTTTACTTGCTGCTTTACCAGACTTACAAACCACCTTCCTAGTCTTGATACTTTACAACCAGTACTAGCTGCAACTTGTTATTCTTGATTGATGACCAATAGTTCACTTGCTATGAGATGTGTTATCCCAGCTTTATAAAGAATAATTATTGGTAAAGTTTCATAGGGAGTGTGAGCCCTAGAATGAGGGGACACTAGACTAATTAAATCTTCTTGTTGTCCTTCTTTGTTCTTGGTTTCTTAGCCCTTCCTTGTATCCAGTAACTAGATAATAATGAATATCGGGTCTTATGAATCAAGCAAGGTACAATCAAAGACTAAGGTCAGTAGGTTTATTCGGAAGGCCTAGAAGGAGGAATCTGCAAGTGCCAGTCTATCCAATCAAATAATATAACCGCCAGTTCTTCACACCACTTGTAAGTAAAGTAGTGGCTCCCTCCACTTGATGAAGTAGAAAGGTAGGTTAGTTCCTGCTCCTCCTAATGGTCCCCCGTCCAAGCTCAGCAGGTGTTCTAAGTATAAGGTGTATGTAGGTTGTTGGTCCGCTGATGAACCAGCTTTCCTTCCAGTTCCATTTATTGATCCAGGTGACCACTCAGCAGTTCCAGCCCCTGTGTCTTATTGTAATGTATTATTGGGTTCCTTAACTGTATGAGTCAACGTGTTTAGGTGTGGAGGTAAGCATGCTTGGTTCAAGATTGTACAGGTATAGGTTGGTGCAGAAGCAAAGGTGGGAGCACCCCTTCCAGGTCGAGATCCTGCGCCACGGAGCGTACAGTTTCAGTTCTTGTTCCGCCAGCAAAGGTAGCGAAGTAAACATATGAATCAGCAGGAACACAGCCAGGACCAGAGGTGAGGGCGGCTATAAAGCTTGTAGCCTCGTTTTCTATATAACCTGTTAAAGTGGGCCCAGCGCTTCGCCCAGTGTTCCTTCTATTTGATTAACCCCCTACGGTATTCTTCGTCCAATTCCAAAGCCAGATTCATATCTGTTCATTGTTGAGTCCGCAATCATAGATGCATATGTGGAGCCCTCCGTTGATTAACCATCTCGCTCAGCAGTTCCCCCGCCACCCTTTACTTAGTCTATAGTTTCGGCTTCCCCGCCATCATCTTGCCTGGATACATATCCATAACCCGTAAAATCTCCACCAGTTCTAGGTGAAAAACCAAAAGCAGTGGATCCCACAGAAGCAAAGGCAGAGACAGCTCAGGTAGACGCAGTAAAGGCAAAGGCCATAGAAACATAGATGGCAGTAGCGATTGAAAAAGCAGTTTTGAACCTTGAATGCGTTTATCCGGAACCACCAGCAAGGGCAATGGAGACTAAGGCAAAGGAGACAGCAGCAAAGCTAGCAGATATCGTTGCAAAGTTATCAGTTCCCACCCGCCTTTTCCTAGTTTTTTACCATCTCACTTAAGCATCTGAGCCAGGAGAAACACCAATAGCATAGGTAGCAACAGATAGAACAGCAGTAGTTTCATTAGCAGATTCAGTCTTCATGCTTAATAACCCTGTTACCTAATATATAGGATGTCTTCATTATGTGTGGAAAGATGGATCGATAGGCATTTTGCCGAGTCTCACCTTTTCACTATGTCGCCCGGCATCATACCTTCTAGATCAAGAGACATAGCCCAAAATAATGACTAAGGTCCTTCGTAGCAAGGTCTCTCCTGCACTTGTGATAACTCATATATAAGATCGACATGATAAACCTTGATGATAGATCGATGTACGACAGATCAATGTACGATAGATCGATGCCCACGAATGACTGGCCTTTATCATAAACATTCCCTTACGGCTTTGGTAATAAACTGGCTTTCAATAGGTAATAAACAGGTAGTATAGGGCTGGAAATAAATAGGGCTTGAATGGTAGGATAGGGCTTTCAACTGGCTGGAAATAGGTAAGATTCCCTCCTATTTAATGCTCCTTTGTCTTTCTTGTTTTTCCTTTGAACCTGCTTCCTATTTCATGGTCATGAGCAGACCTCTTATTAATGGGTGTTATTCCTATTTCATGGTCAAGGTGCGGACCTTCGGTTGTTCCTTGTCTTGGAGTTCCTTGTTCTTTGGAGGTTCAAGTGGGGACTTCATGGTCAAGGGAGTTCCTCCTATTTCATGGTCTTGGATCGATCAGAAGTCATTCAGTAAGTAAGTGCTTGGGTAGGTGATTATTCATTATCCGTGCTTGGGTAGGTTATTCTCTCAGATGGACGATGGATGGATTCAGTGACATTCCCTGAAATGAGTGCCTGAAATGAGTGAACGTATTCAGTAGATGTTCAGTGCCTTACGAATGAAATCAATCTCCCTTCCCTACGAATGGAATCAATCTCTATACGAATGGAATCAATCTCTATACGAATGGAATCAATTCAAGTCCCCAAACAAGTCCCAATTAACACCTTCAAGAAGGAGCTGCCGCATCAGTTCAAGGAGCTGCTTTGGAGATGAATGACTGTCGAGTCTCAGTGCCTGTATAAATGAATGCCTTTCTAAACGAATGGAAACGAATGGACTAGTGCCTGTATAAATGAATGAATGACTGTAGAACTGTCTAAATGACTGTTCAAGGAGCTACTAACTGTCTAACTGTCTAACTGTCTAAATGACTGGCTTTCCCACGCTGGAGTGACAGTATAAACTATTCTGTGACCTCCCCAGTTAATTCTGTGAAATCCCCAGTTAATGTTAATTCAGTTACATACCCTTTTCACATTATAAACTATTCAGTTCAATCCCCAATTCAGTTACATTCCCAGTTCCTTGTTCCTGGAGATGGGAGGTGGAGATCGGAAGAGACCAGACAAAGTGGTTAGGCTCGTTTCTTGGCTAGGCCCACCATCCCGGATGAAGGGCATAAGTATAAAGAATATCTCTCACCCAAGCTCCTCCTCATGACCAATCAAAATATCCATTAGTCTTTCTTTCGCTTGGGGTTAATACCTCTATAAGGTAAGCCGGAATATTACCTACAGGCTAGGTCGGATTCCTCAAACGTGCGCTGGAATTACTTAAGTCTACTGCCCATTGAATTCCTTACCGCGGGCAGACTAAACCCGGTTTCCTTGACTTAACCCCCACCGGAATTGTTCCTGGAGATGGGAGATTGGAGATGGGAGACCAGATAGTGGTTAGGCTCGTTTCTTGGCTAGGCCCACCATCCCGGATGAAGGGCATAAGTATAAAGAATATCTCTCACCCAAGCTCCTCCTCATGACCAATCAAAATCTCCATTAGTCTTTCTTTCGCTTGGGGTTAATACCTCGGTAAGCCGGAGATATTGCCTACGGGCTAGGTCGGATTCCTCAAACGTGCGCTTGAATTACTTAAGTCTACTGCCCATTGAATTCCTTACCGCGAGCAGACTAAACCCAGTTTCCTTGGGCAGACTAAACCCCCACCGGAACAAGACCTACAGACTAAACCCGGGAAACGAATAGAGGGTAGGCTTCTTCCTTGGGCTTTTCCTTCCAATGAGAAAGAATAAATATATATATACTTTCCTACTTGAAGGGGTGGGAAAGCCTATCTACTTACTTCTCTAGGGTGGGATGGAAGGAAGGCGAAGCCGTACATCCATTCGATAAGGAAGACCGATAAAGCTTAGAGGAATACCAATTGGGGAAAGGAGAACGTAACTGTTTATGCTGCTTGGGAAACGGCCCGGCTGTAAGGCTTGAACCATGAGGCTTCTCTTTGGGGAGCTGGCTTGGCTCTTGACCCATTAGGCTGCTTACTGAGGCTGCCTCTTTTCCCATTAGGCTTCTTACTGAGGCTTCCTCCACCTCCAGCGACATGAAGCTTCCTCTTTAACCATTAGGCTGCCTGCTCACTGAAGCTTCCTGCTCACTGAGGCTGCCGAAACTTCGGTACCCCATCGAAACTTAAGTAACCCATTGATTCTTCGGTAACCACGTAGCTTATTTCTGAGCTGAGTAGTGGTATAACTCCAACGTGGTCTAACTCTACCGCCGTGGGTGGGCATCGATCTATCGTCTCATTCGTGGGTGGGCCGGGAAAACCGCATCTTTACTTTCTCTCTCCAACCATTTAATTCCTCGTTGTTCCTGTGGGCAGTGAAACCAGAAGCAGTGAAACCATTACTTGAAGAAGAAGGAAACTCTCTCTCTCCAATCGATGCACAAGAAAGATACTTGAGGAAGACCAACGACCAAGCTCAAGTATCCATCTTTATCATTCATCAATAGGAAAAAGCACGAAAGAGGGACTTTATGGCAAGCCAAGCGTACCTTATTTGGTTTAAAGTGGCTATACAGCGCATGAAAATGGCCTTTGTAGCGGTTTATCCCTCACCCGAGGGATTGGGTTTGAACGCGAAACCCAATCCCTAGGGCTCTTCTTTTCATGATCTTACCTCGCCTCGCCATAAAGGTTAAGTTCTTCGTGGTTAAGTTCTAAGTTATTGCCTGGTTAAGTTCTTTGTGAAGGCCTGGTTAAGTTCTTCGTAACGGCCAGGTTAGTGGTTATCCCTCGATAGATGCTCTATGACTGCCCCATTCGAATAGCACGAATACGGACGGGTTTTCCATCACCATAACAGCTGATCGGGGGGGTTATCCTCCACACCCATTTCCCCTAGATAGTTGCTTTTCTATAGTTGTTTCTCTCTAGTTGCTTCTCTTCCACACCCCAATAGCACAAAGCCCCCCATCTGAATAGCACAAATAAGGGCTATTCTCCTCGGTCTAAAGAAGGGTTAGGTATAAATCAGGGCTCGAACTTCTCGTCGGTATAAATATAGTGCCATCTCCATCTTTCGCCATCTCCATCTCCATCTTTCGTCGATTTTGTACTAAGGAAATCGCCTTCCTCTACCGGTCCCGTAAACAAAGCCAATAGTAAGGCTTCGTCTTCCTTCCAATCCTCTAACATGGGGAGGAGAGTATCGCCTTACTGAGATGATATCGGAGGACTTTACGAGGGGAATTTTCATAAAAAAGGGGAATCAGGAGATACGACACGGGGAATCTGGATAGGTTAGCCAGTAATACGGATATGTTTGCCGTGCAATCTAGGGATGCTTTCCTGATATCTTGGTTCAAAAAGAGTAAGGAATTGCCAGAATATATGGATGTGGAACCCAATAGACAAAAGAAAATAGTAAATAGTAGGAGCGTTAAGCGTCTCGTCCCAAAGGGCGAGGAGCGAGCGGAGCCTCCTCCCCATATATTAATTCTTTAGGTGTAAAATGACAAGCAATTATCACCTTAATGAAGCAATTACCTTAATACTCCTTGCTTGATGAGTTAAGTCTCCGAATGACTGCTTCATCAAGAATGATCGAAAAAACCAACCACTCATCTTCTGGTTTCCCTAATCTGAGGGAAACCCTCACCTTCTAAAAGAGATATGGATTGATTCATTCAACTAGTAGTTTCCCATAGGAAACCACCGTATATGATATGGCAGTTCATACCTTCTTTTTGAAACCAAGGAAGGATATTGTAGATATGATATGGGATATCGTTTCTCGGTGACCTCTTTTCTGCCCTCACCTACAAATAAGCTCACGTAGTTCAAATCATAACCTCAGGTGTGAATGAGATGGGGTTGAAGAATGAAACTACTCCTTTCTCCTAACCTTTGCGCACTCAGTTGAGCGAAATAGATATTCCTAGCCTCTTTCGGTGAGCGAATGATATGGGCCTTGACGGGATTTATCCATTCAGACTTTAGTATGAAGGTCCGGGGAGGATAGTAGCCCTTCCTCATTCTCACACGTTCAAATTACTACGCGGCCTCTCCTGGGTTTCCCCCTACGGGTTGAAGAAAGAAACTAGTAGCCCTAACGGGGTAGCATCTACCTTGTAGTATTACGGATTTTTTTAGATAACCTTGTTCGGGATAACCGTCCGAATTTCCACTAAAAGAATATATATAATATAATTAGAATTACGTGAAAATATATCTATTTCGCGCTCATTCTCACTACGTCCGAATTGCTTATGTTGAGTTGATGGGGCTCAACCTCATTCGGCACCTGGGAAGGATTTTATTGATTGAGAATGCGAAGGAGTTTATTTAAATGAAACTCATTCTTCGTTTCACTCGGTAAACCCTGGGGAAGGAGTTTCTTTTTTGTTGGGCTCTACCTTTTCATTCTCACTACGTAAGAACTTATATGGGGACTAGTTTCTCCTAGTTGATGGCCGAGGGAGCACCTATTATCCCATCTTAGAAGCTCATCAATGAAGGTATATCCATCCATTTAGTTAATTAATGCCAACCCATCAAGCCCTATCTATTCATGCCCCGAGCATCAAGGTGGATTTCTCCAAAATATTTGCCTTACAGTGCAGAAAAACATATATGTCCTGCCTTGATTACATAAATACAATATATATATATATATAATAGTTATACCGGTCAAGACATCTCTGCACAAGCTATTAACACCAGGGATATCTATCTAGTGAATCTAGTTGTTGCTTGTTGACGGATGAAGAAAAAACAAACCGGGTGGCTAAAAAACATCCCTGCACCCACATGGCAACTCCGCAGACGTCAATGAATCACGAACAACGAGGAGATTCTTTCAGGCAGGCTCTCAACGGCCAAGGAAATAACCATAGTAGCCCGCATCTACACCTTTTGGACATCCGTGATTGATGAAGAACAATAAAAAAGGAAGTAGATCTCTTTTGTCCAAAGAAAAGGAACAGACCAGCAACCAAAACCGCGTCATTGAAGCACACGTGCACGACGAAGAAGGATGAAGAACGGAGAACACGGGTGGATAGTATGCTAGTTGACGGATGAGGAACAAGGAGAGACAAACAAGCACCGACCCCACAACCCAAAACCCACTCCCTATTCTTGGTTGACGGATGAAGGATAGGCATCCGCGCCTCTATCTACTCTATTTACTAGGAAGAAGGAAGGACAAACAAACCCACACCTACCCCAGCGCAGGAGGCACGGGAGATTCTATATCCGGAGGAGCACAAGGCACCCTAAGCCCTCCCGCAGCACGCCCACGGGGAGATTCACAAGGAAAAAAGTCGAATCATGGAAGCGTCCAGAAGGCGATCATAGTATTGGAAGAAATAGTATCCAAAGAGGACCAAGGTACCGGAAAAGAATCATCGGAATTAGGTTAAGTATTCTATTATATTACGCGGAAGCGGTTAAAAAACTAGAACAAAAGGAGATAGTCCCACACAAATGCCTACTCAACATTGGGCGGGCCCATCGTATTCGGTGGAATAGTCATAATTTGGAAAGCCATACCCATAATAACGGAACCAGATAAACCAGGACAGGAGATCGGAAATCCCAATCTGAACACCCGGACAAATAAGATCCACATTGGCTTGCTCCCCGTACCATTCTATTAACACTCGGGAACAGGAAAAGCAGCAAAATCAGGGTCCTACTCAGTGACAGAATTGTCAACGGTGTAACCAGGGGGAACAAAGGGGGCGACGCTAAAGAGTAAAATAAAAACTACAAATCATATGTAACCCCAAGCAGCAAGGGATAACCATAATAAAAAGGATTGATCAATCAAAAAGGAGGAAGCATAGTAAATTCAATATTTCCCGGCTTGCCTACCACCTTAGGGCACCCGCACGTCGTCCTACTTCTTACTCCCGGTCACCCGTACCTATAGGTGCCCATCTTCAATATCGAATGCACTTTAATTCTATATATGCCCTCGTTCCCCAATCCCAGGAATTTGAGAGCGGTCAGCCGTGAACATAAATATATATAGCTGCGATCACGATTCCATATATAGTAAGTGCTTCCTTATATTTGGAATCAACCAAGAGTCTGCCATACGCTTTGGCAAGCCCACTCAATTTGGATTTTTAATAATCTCCCTATATAGATTTCTAATAATCTCTGGGGAAATTTTTCTTCTTGATGAGGAACTATTCTTACCATCAGAAGAAACAACGACACCGAGTAGATACAATACTAATGATCTCTGCCTTCATATTGAGCCTGCTTATGACCCTCAAAACCTTAGGAGTAGGAGCAGAAGGAAGCCCCTATGTATAGGACATATCTCCAATTCCGAGAAGGTTGAACGAGTAGTTTATTCCTCTTACAAGCTCGAGAAAGGGATCACCTTCCCAATAACGCGTCCATCATATTCTTAAAAACCATGATAAAAGAAAAAGAAACTCTTGGTTGCTTATTCTCTCTTTCTGATATATTCTAGTAAGGAATTATCACTCATATTGCCGGCAGGAATACGAGTAAGGAATCTTTCCCAAATGAACAAAGTGGTTATATCTTTCTGAGTCCTACTTTGGGAGGGTATATCTTCTTCAAGGGCTCCCGAATGAAGCCTAGGGCCGGTTAGAATAGTGATACGGGTCAATACCAAACATCTAATCAACAAGGTTCTCACCCGGAAGTATGTGTCCGAAAAACATAAGAAGAGCCTAATGATCTTCGTAGCATATCCGGAAGGAAACCAATGGTGGGCGGCTTGAGAAGCAAACCCCTGCGGACCCACCCTTGCCTTTCTGATTAGGGGCTTTATGTTGTCCTATGGATCCCGGACCCGAGGAGCAACCTATAGATGTTGTCCTGCGGAGCCCGAGCCCGAGGATCAAACCCCACTAGCACTATGGTGGAGGGATGGGCGGAAAGCAAATACCAGTTCGGAGGGATGGGCGGACAGGCAAGCAAGGTTGGAGGGATAAGTGGGCAAGTTGGAGGGATAAGGTTACAAGAGCGGAGGGATAAGTTGGTTAGTCAGCTTTCCCGGGGCACAATTATCACTTGCACTATGATTTCCCGGGGCACAATTCCCACTTGCACTCTTCGGGGGGCTCGCTCGGGTTACCTTGAGGGCAACCCAGCGCTCAACGACAATCCCCCCACTCATCGTCTTGAAAGATTAGCTTGGGTAGGCAAGATGAAGGAGGGTTTTTTGAGTTAGGTCCACCAATTTGTGGGCTCAAAACTGAGATGAGCTCCCTATGAACAAGAAAGGACTATGAGTGAAGCTCTTGGTAAAGTTACTATGTAATGAAGGAGGAGATTCAGGGTTAGGTCCATCAAATTCCCTGCTAAGTCCTGGGCGAGCTCCCTAATAGATGTTTCTTAAAATGAGACCTTGAAAAGAAGGTGTATCATCATAAAATCCCCTGCTAATTTCCTAATAGATTTTGCATCAAATGACGCGTTCATGATTAAGAATGTGAAAAGATCATAGAAAAAGCGTAAATGCGTATATATCATATATTTTTTTTAACCGATAGAGCATCTTATAATACGGGTCGATCCTTAAACAAAGGTGAGATAGGTTGCATGAACCAAACCGGGAGTACCGTTTCTCAACGGTATCGCAGGATCCAACTCGCCTTCAGTATGGCTGGAAACTCTTAATCAAAATGAGGAAAAAAGGATCTTGAGGGACCGACACTCTGCCCCGGGGGTAAACTAGCCATATAGCACACGCAAATGGCCTTTTTTGGGGTTTTATCCCATGTTCTTTAGCCCCATTCAAGCCAATTGAATGTCTCATTTGTGGGCTAAGTGACCTTCTAGCGAGGAACAACCTACAAATGTCTATAAAGAAAGGTTGCAAACCGTGGTCGATCAATTCTATTAAGGCGAACAAATAGGAAATGCTTGAATGAATGGTAGGTAAAAAGATTAGAACTGAACCTGAGACCTGAGAGCATGCAATAGAATAGGGGTAATGGGTCGGTGCAGTGAACTCAACACTCTTCCCTTTGGAGATGGAGAAGAACATATTGAAATCTAGGCGTAACATAATTGCTTACTTAATTAATTGTTTCTGTTTTCACGTATAATAAATAAGCTCTTGACTATACTGAACCTTCTTCCCTAAAGTGTTCTAGTGTTGTGCGTCAGACTCTTCTAAACTCAACTATCTTAGTTGAACAATAACTGAAATGAAGTGTGTCCCCCTCACTCTCAAGTCGAATTGAAATAATCCATGAATTGTTTTGGTTCTTTCCAGTTTGGATTGTTTGTTTCCATATTTTTTTTATTCTATCTCTTTTGCTTCTCACTCTGTTGCTCTATGGAGTTGTTTATACGTCTCTTGTGCTATTATCCATTACGTTTCCTGATTCCCATTTGATTTTAGGTGCATTTACTTTTGGTGATTTTGGGTTTGGGGGTAGTGGGGAACAACGCTTTTGTCTGATAGATGCATTATCTATCCCATCTTCTCTGCATGCGGTGACCAGACCTTTGTGTACCAGATCTGGAAGCACAACTTCCAATTCTGATTCTCCGCTCCCTGAACGATTTTATTCTCATTGCGGTAACCCGTGGTAAAGAAAGATTCTCTCCTCTATCTGCCTTCCTTCTGAACTGATAGCTGCGGTAATGGGTCTTGATTCTTTCTATGCGGTAACCCAAAGAAAGTAACAGAGACAGACAAAGCCAGCCAACGACACTAGTTTAAGCAGTTCCAGATCCTCCAAATCCATATCCATAGCCCGCTGCACCCCTTCTATTTCCAGATCGAGACCGAGACCTAGGGAGGAACCTAGACCCAGGGGAATTCGTTGGAGAAGCCCTCGGTGGAAGAATTCCATTTTTCGTCGTTGGACCACCTGGCTAGCACTGATTATGCCCTTCTAAACTACTATGAAGAGGGCTACGAAGGCTATGCATTGGTAGTCACCTGCAGATATAGCATATTATTACTCAGCAAGGCCTACCGATGTATGCGTTCAGCCTCAAGACAACCCTTTCATCTGCCTTCCGTGCACAGCGCATTCAGCCTCACACACAGCTGTCCGCAGCAGAATAAACAACACAATAAGGCGCATTGTCATAGCCTGGTGCCTTCCAGATCACCGCCACAGTCTATCAGCAACACACCATGCCTCATCCAGCAGCTTGCTAGAGTTCCAGAGCACCGGAACATCGTTTCCATGGACTACAACATACAACATCTACACTCTGCACTTCACAGTTCATTATGGACAGACAACCTCATCTCCAGCAGTTTTTCACATACCTAGAAACATCTTTCTTTTCTATGGTTTCATTCCTAAACCGGGAGGAAAGGGGGGACGCTTTCAACCTAAACCAGGAGGAACTTATATGAATAGAGGGGTCGCTCTCCTCGAGGAAGATGCCCCAACAGCAGTGCCTAGCTCCTAGAGGAGCGTTCCCTCATTTACAACAAATTGAGATAGGCAGTTAATTGATGTTCAGCATGTAGGGGCACCTTTCCAGCCTTTGGGCTATGTGCATTAGTTCTTTATTATTTATCTCAGCCATTGGGCTGTTACTTTGCTTGCTTGCCGACTGGCGGGCTAGATTGCAGGTGGGCTGGGATAAGAACCGGCGCTTACTTTTTATCGCTTGCTGGCCGATTGATTAACCGAGGGCGGGGAGAATAAGGGCTGGTCAATAGAAAACGACGAAGCTTGGCGCGAGGGCCGAAAGTATTAGGCACCTTTTCACAAGTGATTTTGAATTGTAAGCTCTGGCTTTCTCTCCCTATTAACATGCGTGTAGTCAGTGGAAGAACGAGAGAGCCCAAGTTGAAAATACATATTCCAAGTTGAAGAGGTAGGCCCAACAACTTAGTCTTCGTTCCCCCTACCCACTCAGCGCAGCCAAGCCCAAGTATCATGAACGGATATGGAATTTATGCACTCCCGATACGGGAGAGAGAGGGCATCTGAAATGAAATAGGTTGGCGTAATAAGAGAATCTAATACGAGACTTTCCAATTTCATGAATATGAAACGATTAAGCGTTTGTTGAGCGCGCACTCTTACTGCCTGCCTTCTGAGCGCCTCGCCTTTCGACATGCAGTCAAATAGAGGCCTGCCTTTGATTCACCTAGTGATTGTGATCCCCTTTCCAATATCGTTACGCCTTACATTGATTGGCTGTGAGCCATTGCACTTCGTTCCTAGCGCGTGCTTTGCTTTTTGGAGAGAAAGAATAGGTAGGAAATCAAATTCGCTATTCTTCCCACTACTTCTTTCCTTAACAAGCCCAGGCTATTCCTCAGGCTCAGGCCCAGGCTATTTCTCGGGCTATTTTCCAGGCTATTCTTCAAGCTATTTCCCAGGCTATTCCTCAAGCTATTATCTTCTCTTCTTGTCTCTCATCTTCTTATCTCTTATCTCTTATTGGCTTATCTTTACTATCTTCTCATCGCTTATCTTCTAGATAGCCTTTCCCCTCTCGCCTGGATAGCCTGGATAGCCTGGGTAGCCCGGGTAGATTGATTCTCCGCATTCTCCACCTAAGGTAATAAGACCTTAAGTAGCCGTTAAGTAGCCGGTAGCCATTAAGTAAGTAGCCGTTAAGTACCTGAGGAAATAGGTAAAAGAAGTCTCCTATTGGGGTTGTGAAGTATCCAGAAAGATAGATTGATTAATTAGACAGGGTAGCCCGGGTAGATAGCCGGGTTAGATAGATTGAGTAGATAGCCTGGTTAGCCGGGGTAGCTGGGGTATATAGTCTGGGTGCCTGGGTAGCCTTTCCCCTCGCCTTGATAGAAGGATTCTCCGCATTCGCAGTCGCATTTGTCGCATTCNGGGGGTAGTGGGGAACAACGCTTTTGTCTGATAGATGCATTATCTGTCCCATCTTCTCTGCATGCGGTGACCAGACCTTTGTGTACCAGATCTGGAAGCACAACTTCCAATTCTGATTCTCCGCTCCCTGAACGATTTTATTCTCGTTACCTTCTCACTATGAAGGCACATTGGAACTCTCGAGCCATACTACACGGTTTAAACTCTCTCGCTCAGGAGTCCTCTGCTTCCCTTATTATTATCTTACAGGATCATAAGGTACACCTTGGATTTAGTGGGGTTTTGACAGAAATGACCCAATTTCACGCCCGGTTCTATTCCTATCCGGGTCAGTAACTAATGATACTAATTGCCGGGTGGCTACTTACCAGCCCGTAACTATAGAACTTCCTGCCTTAGTGGACCAAATTATGGTACGAGCTCTCTTGCTTAATAAGGTACGAGCTCTCTTTCTTAAGGAGCCGTCACCTATTACTTGCAAGATTATGTTCTGTGGCCGTCACCTCTACTTGCAAGAGGAGGTGGGACGAGGACTCGTTCATAAAAAGGCTTTGAAAGGCCATTCTTTCTATAACAGAATGCACGCGAGGGTGCTTGAAAATCATACCTCTGTCACCCGGGAAGAAATCTATAAATAAAGTATATCTATCTATGTTTCTCAGATCATCTCTTTAGCCCGTCGTTCTTTAGCCCGACGTTATGTTATGGCCTGCCATCTATCTATCTATCCCGTTAGCCTGGTTCGGTTATCTATCATTCTCTGTCTGTCTTCATATACGGAATTCTACATCTACTCATCCATCTATCTAGACATGCTATAGTCCTAACATAGGGAGAAGCGAATCAAAAACGTATAACGCCAATTTAAGGAGGTTGCATAGGCCCCTAAGAATCCAGAACGCATGCCTTCCTGGGGTTCGGGGACTCCGGGCTGTGGAGATTCCTACTCTGAAGCGCTTCTTTGGCCTGCCGTGAGGGCTTTCTTCTTAAAAGAGGTCCACCTAAAACGAGAAGTACCCCCGACCTTGCTGTCCCCACTGGAATCAAACTTAGGATCACTCTTTTCGGGGTGAATTATTCTGTCCTTTAGAGTACTTCGAATGAATGGCTGAGAGAGCATTTGTTCATTTGTTACGGTTATCCCAACCCACCCCTTTATATATATATATATCCCGACGTTATGTTATGGCCTGCCATCTATCTATCTATCCCGTTAGCCTGGTTCGGTTATCTATCATTCTCTGTCTGTCTTCATATACGGAATTCTACATCTACTCATCCATCTATCTAGACATGCTATAGTCCTAACATAGGGAGAAGCGAATCAAAAACGTATAACGCCAATTTAAGGAGGTTGCATAGGCCCCTAAGAATCCAGAACGCATGCCTTCCTGGGGTTCAGGGACCTGGCCAGGAGATTCTCCACATCCTGAAGGCTTCTTGGCCTGCCGTGAGGGCTTCTTAAAAGAGGTCCACCTAAAACGAGAAGTACCCCCCGACCTTGCTGTCCCCACTGGAATCAAACTTAGGATCACTCTTTTTCAGTGAATTATTCCAACTCTTTAGAGTACTGAATGAATGGATGAGAGAGCATTTGTTCATTTGAGCCATGGTTATCCCAACCCACTTCTATATATATATATATGACATAGATACATATATAGAGATAGATAGGAAGAAAAGCAGACAAAGAATAGGAGCTAGGCGATATACTCTGGGAGCAGGGAGCAGGGTTAAGAGGGGAGCAGGAGCAAGAGCAGGGGAGCAGGTGACCAGTAGAGTAGGTGAGCAGTAGAGCAGGTAAGCCGGAGAGCAGGGGAGCAGGGAAGCAGGAGAGCAGGCTTAGCGGGTGCGGGTACTGGGCCCAGTCCTTTTCCAACCCCAAGAAAGAAAAGACATCAAGGTTAGCGGGTCGGGTCATTGCGGGTGCGGGTGTCGGTGCCAGTGTAGGAAGCAACTAACTATACGAACACAAGGAGAAGGCATGTAACGTATTCTAATAAGGGATTTGTACTTCCGCTAAGCTTCACTTCCGCTGCAATGACTACGATTACGACTACGACAAAGCAGGCGAAAGAGAGGTTTGGTAGGCGAATGCGGAGGTGGCGAATGCGGAGAATCGATCTATCCTTTCTTTCCCGTGAAAGAACGAAGTGTGGCGCTTTCCTTGCCCATTACTAAATAGCTTAGTAGTGTCTATTATGTCTAGTGTGAACAGTTATTAATATGTGTTCTAATCCCCGAGTACTGTACGTAAAAGTAAAGCTGAGTAGTGGCTATTAGTGAGAGTCTAAACTGTTCTAAATAAGTATCCTAATCTGTGGTAAGAACGCAAGCTCTTCTGCAATACTAGCCTTAGTCTTAGTAGTGGCTATTATGTAGAGTCAAACCCCAGTGAATATGACTTCCTAATCAGCTAGTACGGTCCGTTATATTAAAGCTTAGTAAGCTCTTCCCACCTTTGACCGGCGCTTGACTGGAAATAAGTTCCTAAAGGAGTGTAAAAGGTGGTTTCATAGTTGAAGTGGAAGGATGAGGGGAAGCATGTTCCTGCGCAAAGAGCAAGGAGCTTCCTGGCAAGCCTGGCAAGAAGTATATGTGGACCTGACTGAGGGGTAGGTCGTTTTTCAGGGCAGAGGTATAGCGTCTCAGGGGTAGGTCGGGTGAAAGGGCAGAGTAGGTTGGGTGAAAGGGCAGAGGCATAGGGCTCCTTGCGAGGGCAGATGGAGGGCAGTGCGAGGGCAGATGGGGGGGCAGAACGCTCCTTTCCTTGTGTCGAAAAAGAAAATATAAGTGCCTAAATAAGCAAAAGAAAACAATAAGTAAAGACTAATGGATGAGAGTAAAGAAATCAAGATTTCCATGAAGTAAACCTCCGTAGTAACCATATTTTCCAAATAAGCATGGAAAACGTCAATTTTTGAAAAGTAATGAATTCCTAAAAGTGGAAAGAAGACTATAAGGGTACGAAAAAGGAAAATGAATAAACGAGTAGATCTGTTCTTAACAAAAGGAAGGGGACGAGCCCGGCTTTTCCTCCCCTCCGCACGGATCTTTTATTGTCTGTTCTTGTTTTCTCTAGACTAAATCTGTTTAGTAGGGCAGGTTCGGGCAGCATCTCTAGAAGAAATCTGTTGAGATCTGTTTAGTAGGGCAGGTTCGGGCAGCTTCGGTGAAGGCTTGGCTTGTCTGAACGATGGCTTGGATGACCGCTTGAGATATATGAGCTAACCTAGCTCTCTTCAGGAGCGTGTATCCTTGTTCTCTATCTATTTTGATAGAATGTTAAGAGAGCAGCCATTGGCCATTGGCAAGCTAAGAGTGCCTTGGACGTGTCTCCTTCTCCTTATCATTTAAGAAAGAAAGTCGGAGAAGCTAGGTTACCTCGGCCATAAGGCAGGTCTGAACTAGCATCACCTTGGACTTGAACGGGTTTCCTCTAGGTTCACCTTGGACTTGAACGTTGTCTTCTCCTTATCAAGAAAGAAAGAAAGTCAGACTAGGTTATCCTGGCCAATGGCTTGTCTTCGGGCTTCCTCGGCTTTGCCTTCGCACTTGAATGTGTCCTTGTCTTCCTCGAACTTGAACTTGTCCTTGTGTCCTTCCTTCTAAGAAAGAATGAAGGGTTGTTACTAGGTTACCTGGCCATTGGCAAGTCAGAAATCAAGAGAGGTGTGTGACCTCGGGCTTCCTCGGCAAGTCAGAAATCAAGTATGAATTAGCTTCCTTGGCCATCGGCCAGTCAGAAATCAAGTATGAATTTGCTTCTCCTTGGCCATCGGCAAGTCAGAAATCAAGTATAAGTATAAGAGGGGGGGACTCTGTTGAGCGCAGGGTTGCCCTCTTCCTCACCCATATGATGAGTGAGCGTTAACCTATGGTCGAGCGAGCTTACGCTTCCTAAAGGTAACCCGAGCGAGCCCCCCGATAAGATCTATCCTTAAAGAAAGTAAGTAAGCATTTGATCTTCTCCTTCCCCGCTGCGGGAAAGCTACTTCGTTCCTTTTCTTCTCTTAAGAAAGAAATAAAGTAAGAGGCTAGCAACCATTGGCCAATCGGCGGTTGTGAGGCTTCGCCGACTGAGAACACAACAACAACTTGTCCATTTCCTATCATTTAAGAAAGTTCCTATCATTTCAGAAAGAAAGTAAGGGGAGAATGGCTACCTCGGGCTTCCTTCTCACGGTTCAAGTCGCATAGCCTCTCCCTCACCCATATGATGAGTGAGCGTTAACACCCTTATGGTCGAGCGACTACGTTCCTCTCCCTTTTTGGGTCGAGTCACTTAACGTACCTCATTTCGCATCGCTTCTAACGGATAATGTTTACTTTGCCTTCTAACGGATCAAGTCGCCTTCGCATCGCCTCATGAGACCTTCACATAGCCTAAAGTCGCCTTTGCATCGCCTCTCCCTTATGGTCGAGCGACTACGTTCCTYTCCCTCCTGCGTCGGAAGAGCTTGTTCCTCTCCCTTATGGTCGAGCTACTACGTTCCTCATGTCGCCTCAGTATATGATGTAAGGGCGGTTCAAGTCGCATTGCCTCATGTCGCATCGCCTCCAGCCCTCCTTCTAACGGATCATGTCGCATCGCTTCATTTCGCATCGCCTCATGTCGCTTTCCCTTCAAGCTTGAGCTTTCCTTTTCAGTTTCCCTCACCCATATGATGAGTGAGCGTTAACACCCTTTCATTAAATCAAGTTTACTTACTCTCAAGTGTTACTCTTAAGGAATTTGGTGCTAATGCTTTTTTGCCTTATCCCGACCAATAGGATAGGATAGTCATTATCATATAAGATTGAAAGTCGACTCTCCCAAGCGATCGATCAGCAGTATCAATCATCAGTTTTTGATTCAGGTATGATGGGTAGGACCCAGCAAGTCCTAGTTGAGAGACGTCCGTCCATTTCTTTCTTTGTCCGATCCGGCCGCCTTCATTCATTCTATTGGTTGGAAGATCTAACTGCTTTTTCCTTTTAAATATCTACGGGCCTCCTACGATTAGGACTGGTGGCTTGGTCGGAACTCAAATCATCCCATTTATTTATTAGTAACCAGAATCATCCCATTCGGCGGAAACTCTAATTCTCCCATCAAATGGTTAGTGCGGTTAGTCGTTAGTGCCCCCTAACCATTTGATTCTGGTCTCGTGTCGCACCCCTTACTAAACTAAACGGATTCAGTCATTACCGCTCAACCAGACGAATCCTTCGTTCTAACCTGCTCACTCATTACGATTTCCCATTCCTATGCTCACTAGTTCATATTGGCGGGAGGTACCTTTAATAGAAGCTCATATTTGTGGTCAGCTCTGGCGGTACCTTCCAAACAAAAATGGTTGAGGTCAAAAGCTTTCTTTTACGCCTGCCAACAAGAGGTAAAAAGTCGGCATGACTGCCTTCATTTTCGGATATGCCCGGTACTTACTATTCATTTTCACTTTAGCTCACTTCTGCCATTCCTCAGTAAGAGATTGGTGCAAACCCAAAAGCGGGTCGGGTGGGTATAATAAATCTGGTCTGACAAAGATAGGCTTTCCCAAACCGGGTGCGCATCGAAAACTAGCGAAAATAGCTTGAATTCTTTCACAACTTTCTATTCAGAACAACTCGCACAAGAGGCAGGGGGTCTAAGTGCCCAAGCAAGCCCCCAGGAGGACCCAAGCCCACTACTATTACTATTTTAGCCCACTTAATGAAGAATAAGTATTGAGGGAATAAAATAGGAAAAAGAGAAGTTTATCTATATATAGTCAAGCAAGCTTTTTCTCTGGCTTGCTTTCTTTCACAGGTAAGGTCCTGAGAAAGCGGGAGAGGAACTTGAGTCTAGAAATATCGTAATGAATCAATTTATTTTGTCATCGATCGTGGCAACGCCACGCACGCCCTTTTGGTAAATCTTCATTCATTGGTTTATACCGATCCGAGGAATCTGACACATTAGAGAATCATATATTTCCCCTGGGAAAAA
>SNQJ01S0553907.1:0-10090 GCA_010110895.2 Picea sitchensis | reverse complement strand
CTGTCCACTTGGTTGCTCTCACATTTCACCCTCCTGAGCTACATGCTCTTCAATTTTGAGAAGATAATATATAAGTATAAGTCAGGAAATAAATATCTACAATCACAGTAAATATTTCTAATTCTGAAGCATACATATTGGAATGGGTACTATGCTCTACACTATCACTGGACATGTGGACCCTTGTCTGATGCGGTGTTTATTGAATACTGCTTGATTCACTACTGCGGTAGCACCGTTGCTTGAAAACACACATAAATACTTAGTTAAGGGTGATATAATAAAATATGAAAAGACTTTACAAGCATGCTAATGTGGTTTCCTTATTCATTTGATTTACCTGCATGGCTGGGGAGATAGGAGTCTGGCCCAAGCTTTTTCTATATTCAATGACACTTTTAAAACCATGGTTGTAACTAAGCTTCAGGTCCTGCTTGGTGGAAACAGTGTCAAACATATTTAATTGCAATGCATAACACCATTAAAAATACCAATAAAAAAAACATATATTTGTTCGCTATTATTAAATAAATATTAACCACAATTAATCATTTAAATCTTACTATTCATGCTTTGAGTTTTCCGTAGCCACCCTAGCCTAGTTTATGTTGGCTGTGTTTTTCCACTCTGGCCTTTGTTGCTTTGGATGTGTCTGGTGGCCTACATATGGAATTCTTGAAAAAAATTAGATATCGGAATTGTTACTTAAAACAGGAAAGAAAAACATAAATGTTCATATTTCACTAATAATATGACTTGTGTTGTACCTTGCTTGAACAACTCGTGGTTGTCATCCTTTTTTTTTTTTAAAGTTCTCCCTTGCATCCTCTATTAGCGCCTTCCACTCTTTCTTGAAAACCATGGAAGGGCGCTCGTGCTTTAGGTCTATTTGCAATTTATCCCTATACTGGGCCCTGGTGTATTTTAAATTCTCTTCGGCTAACTTTGAAACCACTTTCTTGTTGAAAGTGTTGCCGAAAAAGTTCACCATGTGATCTATTAAATCATCTTTCTTTTTGCTATCTTGGTCATTCCACTGTGTGCGAATGGTGGGGCCAAATAGCTCCAATGCTTTGTCATGTAAGTTTCTATAGAAAACATTGTTTCCTGCAGTAACGTGTTATCCATTAATCAATTAATAATCTCAACAAATGTCCATTTCAATTTCATTAAAAAATTGAATCAATTAATGGGACAATTACCTGCAATCTTATGAATCTTTATCGGAACACATGCGTCATCCACCAGAAAGGTGACATCTAGTGATCTGGTGCTTTTAATTTGTTCTGCTCCATGCAGAATAGTATCATGTGCACCTACACTATGTTCGTCTCCAGATTCATCATGTGGAGTCCCAGGCTCTGGCTCATCATGCTCCGACATGTCATGGCGGTCAAAATCACCCCGCTCATCAATGGATTCAAGGGGAACCTCAGGAGGATAAAAAAACCTCACTTGCACTTTGCTATATCGACCTTTTTTTTGCATTGGACCCTCACTGCTACCTATAGCAGTTGCAGGATCGACAGGTTCCCCATGCACGGGGTTTAAAAACTCCTACAAACATAAAACTTTTCTTTATCAGATCATATACAAAATATACAACTAAAAAACGGATATGAAATTTTCATAGCTAATAAAAATATGTAAAGATGTCACTTATCCCCATAATTAGTTATTGTCGTTTGTATCTCTACAATTCTTTCCCTGTCCTCCTATGTCAGGGGTCTTTTGCTAATTAAACCTAGATATACCATGTTAGCCTTCTTCAAGGCCTTCGTTACAGTTGTCATTGAGTTTGTTGAATAAAATATGTTTTCCTCATCAATATCCTCCGTGGGATCCTGGACCGATTTTTAGACAATAAATCAATCAACAAAAGTTATGAAATTTACCTATAACATTTAAAAAATGAAATATTGGAGTAATATCAGAAAACAAATAATGAAATTTCAGAAATTTAGTTGTTATAGTCATAAGTTGTTACTGTATTTAAAATTTACTTGGTGAGGCACTGTGGGTGCCTTTCCACGGTCACCCTGGAGAGATGTAACGGGTGAAACTCGGACACGTTCACCCTGGACAGAAGTTGACACAATAAATCAATAAACAAAAGTTATGAAATTCACCTGTAACATTTAAAAAATGAAATATTGGAGTAAGATCAGAAAAAAATAATAATGAAATTTCATAAATTTAGTTGTTGTAGTCATAAGTTGTTACTGTATTTAACATTTACCTGGTGAGGCACTACGGGTTCCTTGCCACAGTCACCCTGGAGAGATGTATCGGGTGATTTTC
The DNA here is from genome assembly GCA_010110895.2 of Picea sitchensis. NCBI lineage: Eukaryota > Viridiplantae > Streptophyta > Pinopsida > Pinales > Pinaceae > Picea > Picea sitchensis. Next base: position 7,789 of record SNQJ01S0553907.1, on the reverse strand, counting down.
TACCACGGTCACCTTGGACAGATGTTGACACAATAAATCAATCAATAAAAGTTAGGAAATTCACCTATAACATTAAGAAATTGAAATATTGCAGTAATAATAGAAAAAAAAATAATGAAATTTATAAAATTTAGTTGTTGTAGTCATATTGTTTTACCGTATTTAACATTTACATGTTGAGGCGAAGTGAGTGCCTTTCCACGATCACCCTTTCCATCTATTCGATTTAAGTTGTAATCGATCAACAACTTTTCAACTGGAACTATTGTTTTTGTTGCACATACAAATATACAATTTCCTTCGCATGCCTAAAATATGCAATTCGGTTTCTTAGTTGTTGCCACTGGTCATGTACTATTTATAAATCCCTCAATGTTTCCAGTAGCTTTTGGCCTTCCATCAACATACATAGTTTCCCCTTTATTTTGATTGTTATCTAGTAGTTGTATACAATTTGCGACAACTCCGTATCTCCACATACTTTGCGTATATTGGACCAACATCAACCAGTGATTGTATTTGTATAATGGTCCGACATACTCCATCAATTCAGTTATAGTGCCATAGCCGACCTTTATTGCATCCATGGAAAATAACCCCAATCCATGTAGGGACGAAGGAGCAATGCAATACATTCTCCCACTGATGATGAAATCTGTGTCCACTTCAAGTAGCTCCTTAGGTGCCCATCATTCCACTAGATGTTTATACCTCAAGGGAAACTCAATGTCACCTATGCTCACAACATCATAATTACACGACCCTTCATTAGCAATAAAAAATTGCATGCGGATACAAAATCTTTTCCTTACCTTTTCCAACGTAGTTGATCTAAAACCGATAGATCTAATACAACACGTCTCACTTTCAACCTCTCTTACTATATCTTGATCATCACTCAAGGAAGATAGATCTGACAGATACCTATTTGGTGGTACCTACACTCGTTAAAATAAGAAGATAAGTTATCATGCCAATATACGTTTTTGGTACCAACACAGTTGCATATAGTTGCATTTAGTTGCATAAAGTTGAAATTGCCACACCTATCCGTCATATAGTTGTATAAAGTTGAAATTGCCACACCTAGTTGCATAAAGTTGCGTAAAGTTGCATAAGTTCCATAAATTTGTTGAAGTTGCATAAGTTGCATGTTGCATAGTTGCATATAGTTGCATACGAAATTGTTGCAATATAGTTGCATAAGTTGCATAAGTTGCAATATAGTTGCATATAGTTTCATAGGTTGCAATATAGTTGCATTTGACCACTCACCAATATTTGAAAATATAGTTGCAATATAGTTGCATTTGGAACCATTGGTACGTTTACATAAGGTTTTTGGGTCCTATTTAAATCTTCTTAGGATTAAGCTTCATGATGAAGTTGTCAAAAAACAACACAAGACATATGTAAAAATCTTTAGCCTCTGTGTGGGATCTTTGGCTCCATTAATAGTTTTTTCATAATAAGAACGGTTCTCAAGGCTTGTACCATGTCTAGGGGAAGAAAGTTGCATTGTTGCATAAAGTTGCATGTTGCATAAAGTTGCGTAAAGTTGCAGGTCCAAGTGCTGAAATCATGGCCTTCCTATTAAGTTTTGAAAAAGTTCATAAGAAGCCCAATCTTTTGAAATGGCTCAATGCCCCCATACCGAAGTGGCCCATTATCCTTGTTTCAGAATTCTCAGGGGGCTTACGTTCAAAGTATTGTTATTAGATGAAGTTTAAAATGTGGTAGGATGGATTGAAGTTCAAAAAAGTTTCGATGGCCTAAAGTTTTAAAATTGCTTGATGAGCAATGTTTCAGAATGGCTCAAGGGGCTTAAATTCAAAAACAGATCGATATTCCAAAATGCCCTAAAGTTTAGAAGTGGGCCAAAGTTGGATAAATTCTTAAAATTTTGTAATGGCCCAAAGTTCAAGAATGGGTTGAAGTAAAATTTGGCCCTAATGTTCAAACATGGTCCAAATATTGGAAGAGGCCTAATGACCTAGTCCATAAATGTCTCAAGCAACTATAGGAGGGCCAATGGCACAAAGTTTGAATTTGCATGATGGGTGATGTTTTAGAGTTTTCAATGGAGTTAAGTTCAAAGTATGGATGTTGGGAAAAGTTTAAAAAGTGGCCAATGATTGATTATAAGAACTTATTGACATATTATCCTACTTTATAGTTTCCTACTTTGTATATGTTAGGGTTTGTAGAGCCCAAACAAGGGAGTGTTAAACACTATAGATATTTGATATACATGATTTTTTACAATAATAATACTATGTCAAATATTTAATGGCACTAACTAAGGAGGATAGGCCATACCCTTGGTGTACTATAGCAACAAGAAAACCAAAAGGCTTATGTAAGGCTAATTTCAGGTGCACCTAGGGAGCTTCTGATATACCAGATGGTACGTGGAGGATCGATTTTGTAGAATATTTTGTATAATGTGATATTATTCATCAAGGAACCAAAAAAGGTGTACAAGGGTGTCCAACCAAGTGACTCCACTTATATCCCCTACATGTATGCTTCTCCAACCATAGTTTTACCTAGTGAATGATAGATGTCTCCATTTAAAGATGTTGGAACACATATCTAGCATATAAATAAAATCTACATTTTTGCATGTGATGGCATAGGAAAGAGATTTCATACCACTTGTAAACCAGAAAAGAGAGACCAATGCTCATGGGCCTCTTCAAGGGGGAAACATCATTTTAGGGAAGCTCTAATACAATAACAACCTTTGACAAAACATTGCATATCCTACTATCTCTACAAATGGTTTCTTTCTAGCAAAATTGTAAGCATGTGTGGTTCCATCGCTAATGAGTACCAACCACTTAATGGGCCTTATTAAATAAATATGACCCTTTTACATTGAGTAACTACTCACTAACTACCTAATGGGCCTGATTCAAAGAAAATGGCCTTGTACATTAATTACCAACTCATAAATACCCCAAAGTAGGGACGTTAGGGTAGTGCCATAAAAATCATGGATTTAACGGGKTTTTTCAACATAGGTCAAGATGTTTCAAAATATTTGTAGGATTAAAAAAGGTCTACAAATAGAGGAGAAAAAAATATGTGTGTTTAAAATACAACACCACATGGGGCAACAAAGATGCATAAATAAAGAACACTAAAATTTTAGTTGTTAAAATGGCCTACCAACTTTTGAATTGTCGAATAATGAGAAAGTCTAGCTTAGGGGAATGAACTTTGGACACTTTTTCCATTGCAATTGCATGCATGTAGAGCACCACACTCAACTAGTGCAAATACCTTATGAATGATTTTGTGGATGCAATGTAGAAAACCTGGGTGTGGGATAACCTCTATGATATGGTTATGTTTTAGTAGCCTTTTCTATGTCACATTGGAATCCCCGGGTGGTATGCAACATCACCTCTCTTGTGAATGTGGATATAGTGTCCATAGTGTTTTCAACTTGGAAGGTCGAAATGTTTGAGGATAAAATCAACCTAAATGAAATACATTTCCAAACATGGCACAATAGTATGGTGGTGGCCACTTGAGACACCATCATAATTCCCAATTATTTCATTGAACATTATGAATCTGTGCTAAATTTCAACATGGATTGGGACTATTGTTATGTTAGATCTAATATGCCCATAGGTGGATGAGTTGACATTTCACCACTTCCATTTACATTTTCATATGATGTAATTATGAGGAAAATATATTGTTGGACAATTGTTACAAATAAGGAAGCATTGGATGGAGTCATCTTTATGTTTCCATAGGTGGAAGATCATCCACAAGACTTATGGAATTAGAGTGAGGATGAAACCATATAGTGGTGAAACCATAGAAACTCTTTTCTATTGTTGCAACCTTATGATATTCTACACGAAATGAATCCACTATTCAAGTTATACTTAGCCTACTTTCCAGTTAATATGAAGTTGCACCTAGCACAGAGAAGGTTGCTAACACTCCACAAATAATGTATATTCTTTATTATGAGGATTTTTCTTGTCAAAACAGTGACACACTAATTAAACTGGAAATGAACGATGCTACAACTATAGGACAAAAAATTAAGAAAGGAAAGGAAGGAAACATGTTTTAAGAAACACTATCTACTTCTCGACAACATCTTGGGGAATTGGATCACACCTCCACCATCCCTTCCCAACAAGCCCTACTCAACTCTAGTGTAAGGGGTGGATATGACCCAAAAGGGTCAATAGGAATGAGAAAGGATCCTTCAATGGACTCATCCAAGAACCCTAGGGATGACGAATTTTACGAAATGCAATATGTGAGCTAAAGATAATTAATTCAAAATATTGTGACATTGCCTTTGGTTTATTGGAAAAATTCCATTTCTTACCTTCAGTCTCTAGATCATAATATTGAGTATGACCAAGAGTTTCTTATATATTTTTAGGAGAATTTCAATTTTGCATTGTTGGGGTTACTTTGAGGCCAAGAGTTGTGATAGAATATGAGGATCCATATGTTCATAGTTGAGCTATGTATTTTGTTCAAAGTGACCTACCCCTTGCTCCCTCAAACCTAATCATGCATTTTCATTTGCACACCTCCTCCCTAGTAAACATTCATGAATTCTCATATGATATATTATGGACCTTTCAATCAATGAGTGAAGAAATTGGTTGTCTCTTTCTACAAGAATAGAAGGGAAAACTTTGATCTACAAAGATAGAAGATGTAGCTCCAATTTCAACCAGATGATCCGCTAGGGGAATGTGATACTCTTCATCACAGTAAGAATACCCTTTTGGATGAGCTTGAAGAATTCTACCATAATTTCACGCATATGTGGTTGGTGGCCCAGGCTAAAGATATAGAACTAAAAGTTGTGGTTGATTATGAGAGACCCTCCACTTCTGCAAAGAAGTTCCATATTTCTCTAATGTGGTTTAGTGAACGAAAACAATTGTAGCTACAATTGGACTCGGAATGTCACTATGTTGATCTCAAAATGCAAGAACTCATGGGACAAGTAAACACCTTGTCCACTTAGCTCGAGAACTACAAAGTGAAACTCAAAATTTTGATAGAGTAGACCAAGGTTATTCATTTTCAACTATCCAGAACTAGTTGGACATAGTCAAGGCTAGGGAGAAAACTACAAAAGACCTACAAGTTTGAATGCAAAAGTTATAGTAGCAATATGATCTTGTCATTGATCCCAACTAGTCAACCGAGCTCCAAGAAAAAATCGAAAGGTTGATGAATAGTTGGATACCCTATTTTAAGCATATTAGAAGGTGTAAGGACAAATTCAACAATTTTGGTTGGTCGCAATAGAATGCTATCAAACACTATAAAAATCAAATGGAATCATTGAGCTTGAGATAAGAGAAAGAGGTCAAACCATTTCCTCCGGCCGTGTTCCCTCCTCCGGTGCAAAACCGTGTGCCCTCCTCCTCTGCAAACCGTGTGCCCTCCTCCTCTGCAAATCGTGTGTCATCCTCCTTCTCCTGTCCTCCAAATCTGTCCTCCAAATTCAAACCTGCACACGAGTGGTGGTGAGTGCGTGGATTGTGGAGAAATACTGTGGACTCCAAATCCAAACCTGGATGCGAGTGGTGGTGAGTGTGTGGACTATGGAGCAATACTGTGGACTCCAAATCCAAACCTGCGTGCGAGTGGTGGTGAGTGCGTGGAATATGGAGCAATACTGTGGACTATGAGTGCGCGAACTACATGGAGAAGGCCACACGCGAGGGGAATGTCTTTTTTGAGTGCTGAATCCATATGGAGAAGGTCACACGCGAGGGGAATGTCTTTGAATGAATGTTTTTCGCTTTTAATGTTCATTTTTATATATTATATATATATAATATATATTATATATATATAATATATTATATATTATATATTATATATTATATATTATATATTATATATTATATATGTAATATATATTATATATTATATATGTATTATATATTATATATTATATATTATATATAATACAACCCAACATTGATATACAAACCAAACATGAAATCATGAGACCTACTGGAGTTGTGGATTTGAACTTCGGTTAGGAGTTGGCATTTTAGAGGCTATGGGTTAATAATAGTGATTTGGATTCAGTAGGAGTTAGTGGGTTAGCATTTTTAGCCTATATAATGGTTTTGCGTGTTCAATATTAGGGGTTATTGGTCATGCAATAGTACCATTTTAAGAAGGTCAATTAATTTCATTAGAATTCAGAAGTTAGATGTTAGTCAAATAGTTCTCATTGGGGGTTAACCCAACAAGTGACCATTATGGCTGGGTTTTAGGGTTGGTGGATTTCCTCTCTGGTTGGGTTTTAGGGATCATTAGGGGATATAGATTTAATTGGTTGGTGTGTTAGGGATATTGGTCAAATCTCAATTAATCATTTAATAGGTTAGTAAGGCATAATTTATTTTGTTAGTGCTTAGTGGGTTAGGATTTAGGTGTCTTAGTTGTCATCCAGTTAGTGGAGTTTCCAGAACGTTCAGTGGGTTAGGGTTTTGTGTTAGTGGGTTAGTATCTTTAGGGTTAGTGAGTTAGGTATTAGGGGGTTAGTGCATTAGGGGATCAAGGATTAGTGGGTTAGTGCGAGACACAAGTTCAAATCTAGCTAGCTTCCACTATAACCCCTAGATTAGTGCCAACAAATTGCAATGAGATTCAAAAGATGGTCTGAGGATGCCCTTAGGCATGAGATTCAAAAGATTAAAATGGTTAGTACTAAACTTCACATGCACAAAATTATCACAAGTGGATTTGAGGATGCCCCTAGACATGAGATCCAAAAGATACGACACTGAGTCAGGATGAACAACATTAGAGTTCCCATGCAAAATATTATTCATAATGGAGTTGAGGGTGCCTTTGGGCATGAGATGCAAAAGACAGGTCATTAATTGTCGACTATTATAAGTGAAGTTGAAGAGGATTAACCTCCCATGAGAATGTCGACTATTATAAGTATTTTACCCTTGAGAATGGGTATGATGACGACGACGACAACGATGATCATTATTGTCATGTTCTTCATTGTCATCAATACAATCATCGTCGATCATCATTATCAGTGAGAAAAAAAAATGTCATAATCATCATCATCGTCATGGTCATCATTGTCATCACTATCATTATCATTGGTACAATTATCATCATCATCATAATTAGTACAATTAATATCGCCATCATCATCATCATCATCATCATCATCATATCTGATCTCCTTCTCTCCCTCTTCTCCTTCATCTCTTTCTCATCATCGTCATCGCACATTATGAGTACATTCATTAATACCAAATCATCATTGTCATTATCATCATAGTCATCAATATCATCATCATCATCATCATCATACAATCACATCATCATTTCCATCATAATCATCATCATCGTTATTGTAATATAATCGAACATCATCATCAACCTCATCATAATCATCATTATCATCGTTATTGTAATATAATCGAACATCGTTTTTTGCTCATTTATTTAATTTTCTAACATTGTTCCACCAAATCTATTGATCTCAAATTGGGGTTGTGCCCCAAGTGGCTATCCTAGCATCATTTAGAGCACCTAGAGCTATCAAGGCCATAATTCTCATGACGATGATAATTATAGAATGGAAAGGTGTCTTGCATGTGTTATAAATCAAGATACATGATTTGGAACTATATGCTTTGGACCATTTGGCTTATATATCCTATGATTGACACATTATAATGTCATGTGTGTGCTTATACTGGGATTAGTATTGATCCTAGTGTTCATTGATATTATG
>SNQJ01S0553567.1:0-10030 GCA_010110895.2 Picea sitchensis | reverse complement strand
TGGAAAATGATGAAAGAACTCTTTACAAATCCACTCAATGGGTGAGAAGGATTGTCCAATGCAATGGTGCAAATATGCTCTTGACAAGGATGGAGTCCTCAAGATAATAGAGGCAGCATAACATTACTTTGAACTCCTTGAAAAATGAGGTGCATCCATGGCCTTTTTATAGCATTCCTTTGGGTTATTGTTTAACTGCTTTGTAGATTGAAAAGAGGCCAATTAGGGCATTCCTAGGTCTTTGACCAGCCCACCAGTCAGATCCAGTCCAGATTTGAGGGTCAAATCGGCTTGGGAGCTGAACCATAAGTGGGTGGGAGGCCGACCACTCTCATAAATGCATCGTTTAGTAGGTGCGCGGCTTTTTGCGATAATAGTCGTGCATCGTGCGCATGTGCGCGATTTCTGCGTTCTTGTTTCGTGCATGTGCACGCGCGCCCAATGTCTGCATAGCGCTCTTCAATTTTTCACTACTTTGTATAGTTTTTGACCTTTTTATGAATGCTTTGGTATTAATTCAGGTCCATGGATGACTTCATCACTGTTTGACAATGTTGAGTTCTTGTAACCATGTGCAGACGAAATTTCAGTGATAACACCTGGCGTTCCTGAGTTTATACTTTAAGGCTCTAAAGTATATTGTCAAGGCATCTGAAAATACAGAGGAAGTTGAGGATAGAAAAAATCAATGATAAAAAGGTGAGGACTATAGTTGGTTTCTCAATTGTCTTATCGAAATTCCCATTTTTCTTGAATACTAATATCTCTCTCAATTGTTGCCCATGAACGTTCTAACTAAACCCGATTATTTGTTGTTTGTAAGATAGTGCTAAATAAATTTAGAGTGATGTTGGTTTGATCTGAAAGGTTAGGTTCGATGTTAGGCTGCCTTGAAACTGGTATTGTCATGAAGGATAAAGGTAAAAGAGATGCAATTTTGTGTTTTCATTTTAGGCTTCGTTATCTCTATTTCACAATGTAAAGAGAATGATTTTAAAACACGAATTAACAGGATGACTAAATTAAAGGTCGTTTCTTGTATCTAAGTTAAATTTAAAGGAAAGGAAACATGCATGATATGAGGAAAAACATAAATCTATTAACAAGGTGAGGCATCAATTGAAGAGGAATCTCACGGTGTAACAGAAGACTATGAAAACAAGAAAAATATTAATAAAGCATATGATATTGAAATCTAAACATTCACAAGTCTTGTATCTGCTGATAACCAATATAGAGGAAAAATTGTAAATGAATTAAATAACAAGAATAATAATTTCCATAGTAGAGGTCGTACTAAATTGTAGCCAAGCATTCATCAATTAGATATATGAAAGAAAGATGAAAAGACAGGGGAACACATAACTCAGACTTGACAAAATTTGGAATCTTTAATCTGCATTTGTATTAATTCAGAGTCTCATGAAAATTACTTCGTCACAATGCCTTTGTAGAGAAAAAAGCCTTTTTTTAGTCTTCTCTCCTTGTATTTATACAAGGTCAACAATATTTGATGGTTAGCAATATCCTACTTTTTAGGAGAAAAATAGTTACAAAACTACAACCTTAACCGTTGCATGATTAAATTTTGTTTGTCTATCATTTTGATAGTATAATCTTTCAAATGATACTTCATTGTTTAGTTGAAGTCTCTCCCTCCTTTGATCCTATACATTCAATACATTTCTCCATAAAATAAACAAAATTTCTAGGAGGTGTCGGAAGATCCTTAGCTTCAAACGGATAAAACTTTCTTTAGACCTTTGGAAACTGGTCTTCAAAACCTTTATCGGCAAACCTGATCACTTGCAACTTTAAATTGGGTTGTACCAGCCATCTGTCAATTAGGTTGGCATCGATTTCCTTCAACTGTGAAATTTCTGCCTGAATCTCCTTCAAGCTCTCTTTGCAATTCAACTGTTGTTTCACAATGTTTATCTGCCCCAGTGGCTCAGAGCAATCACTTCTTTCAATACCTAACACTTGCTTATCCAAAGAATCAAAGATTCCCTCACAGTCATCTTTGATTTCTTCGACTATCTTCTTGTGTTCGTATACGTTTGTTTCCCATACCTTGAACATGATGTCTCCTCTTATCTGTTATGTGATAGAAAGCTTTAGATTTCTCAACATCTCTCTGTTTCCTGAACATGCAACTGCTTTCTAGAAGGTATTCCTTGCTGCTTTATCATCCTTTTCCTGTAAAATAATATTATCAAGGGATTTGCTTACCTCTTGAAAGTAATTCTAGATGATCTTTATTTTGGGGATCCAATTCTGTTGCTCGGCTTCTATCTTTGTATGTGCTTCCAGCGAGAGGGTCTGGAAAGCCTTTAAGTCTACAATCCGACCTTCTGTCAAATTTAACTTAGCCTATAGCTCCTTTACAAGCTCCTTTTGTTGAGTAACCTGAACCTGACTTGCTTGTATCCTCTGGTTCATTTCATCCAGGCTTAATTTGAGTGATTGAATTTCTTGCCTTTCAATAGCTTTGGCCTGCTCCAAGCTTTTATTCACCTCTTCTCTAATTTTTTTCCCAGCATTCTTTAACTGGTCTTGCAATTGAGCTATTATATGGTTCCTTTTATTTATCCTTGTTCTCATGTTTTCCACAGTAAAAAGGTTTGTTGTTTCCATGGCTCCCATGGAGCCTGCTACCTCTGTAGAGAAATCCTCCTCTTCCAAATTTTGGCCATCTATCAAGACCCTATGCTTCTTCACCATACCCCCCTCTCTCATATACATCTCTTGTTTTAGAACAGCCTTCCTCTTTTTGCTGAAAAAATAATCAGAAGGAGGGATCTCATCTCTGGAGATAGGGGTGAGATCACTAACATATATGGCTCCCATATGTGGGAGTCCAAAGGCGGACTATAGAGGGGTTAAGGAAGCTATGGGACTTCCTAGATCTATAGAAATTATTTCTCCTTTGGCCTTAGGTATATTGACATCAAAAGTAGATGATGAAGGAGGAGTGGACTTACTGGACTCAGGAGGTGTCCCAGACCTCCTCTCTGTTTCCGTCTCTGGAATTTATGTCTATAAGGCCTCTTCATTTTTCGAAGACCTTTCAGTATCCTATGGAATTTCCTCGGGATTGACTTTATCATGTGCTTCTTGTCCGAATCCTGGAGGAGTATCCTCTTGTTCCTAAGGAAGGGTGATTGCTTCTCCTTGCAGTACATTGGGCAGACCACTCCGTCTATGCTTATGCAAGGTCTGAAAACTAGCTTGCAAGTCAGACGATAGTGTCTGTACCCTCTCTAACACCTCCTCATAGGTCCTAGTCCCTTTGAACATGTCATCACAAGGGGACTTCTCATGTTCATAAGCCTTCATATTACAGTGGGCCATGTGATTTCCCACTAACTGGTAAGGGTCGTGTTTCCTGTGTTCGAGGTCTACCAACTTGACCTCCTCCAGCGTTGTCACTTAAACTTTGGAATGACCCAAGTTGAGTAGTGAAAATTTCCCAATCTGAATGGGAAAAACCGGCCAAGACTTATTTTGAGTCGTCTTTAGTTCTATCCCAATTCCACCTGTTACTATTTGATGAGCTACCTCCCTGCACACCAGTTTGTCAAGGAGAAATTTCGAGAGTTCATGTGGAGGGATTGAACATACGAAAACTCTATAAACCATTCAGCAACTGCCCTGAGGCTTCCTATGACCAACTCTGAAATGTGGGGAGGTGCACATCCGTACAGCATCTGATGTAGTGGTATCACCACGAAATGATAGATTTCATAGAATGAATCTTGCTGCGTGTCTCCATCAGTCTTTGATTATGCCAGGATATGTTTGGTCTGACTCAAAACATTCTTTCCTTTGAAACTCACTCACGAAATCTTTATTATAAGTATACTTGGGACTGGGAGATGGTTTATACATTACTTCTATATGCTTCGATCTGAAAGAGCCAATGACGACCCCTCGTTTGTCCAGAATGATTCTCGTCTGCACGTCTATTCTCTCTAAGGACCAACTGATCATGTCGTTATAAGTCATGATTCATGGTCGTGTAGCTACTTTGTGAAGCTCGGACTCTGCTATGTCTCGGAGTTTGTTGCCGGCAACATGAGGGAAATTCTTAATTTCATAATCCAAAGTTTCAAAAATTTTCCTCCAGGAATTGATGGTATCGATGGCATGTGATAGTGTATCATATACAACGTCTCCGTCTAGACTCGAGCTTTCTGCAACTTCTTCACTTTTCTTGGGTTCCTTCTTAGGTGCCATGATGTTTTCACTGGACCAGAAACCTATTTACAGAGGAAATATGTATAAAACTGGATAAATGCGACTTGCTACAGATGTAAAGGATAAGAATGAAGTTTGAAACACAGGACCTTTATTAACCCTTAATTTGTGTTATAACGAGCTTACTGACACATGCGATGAAAAAATAATGCTTTAATGGAAAGATATGCCTGGAGATACGCTTTCACGTCAAAAAATATCTTCATTTATCCGTTATTAATACTGTCGTATATCGGCGATTTCAAACTTGAGTTTCAAAAATTGTTGCCTTCCTCAATTCTCGAAATGTGAAAGATAGCTTATTATCACTAATCCTGTTTTGAAAACAACTTAACCTTAATCTTAGACTTTGTTTAAAGAAAACATGATTTCGCATTTTGGAACTTCGGGGATCCTGTTGTCAAGAGACATGTCATAAGCAAACCCCAGATCACAAAATTGTGATGGGATTAGTGAGGTGTTAATCATTCGTATTAAAGCTTTAATTAATCAAGATTAGTGACTAATTATTTTTTACTTTTCGGAAAATCGAGGATCGGGAGTTCGAAGGTTGAGAGTTCGAAAATTCTTTAGTAGAAAGAAACCCGAATCATGAAAGATTAAGGGAAAGATGATTGTGTTTAGGAGTTTAATTAATTACAGATTCAAGAGTAATTTGTGGAAAGCGACGGAAAATGTAACATTTATTTCTTCCCCCTCTTTTTTTTAATTTTTTAATATGTTAAACAGTTTCGAGATTTCGGCCCCGAGAAATTGGGATGGTTGAAGATCATACCTCGAGAAAACCTGAATCTCAAAACTTGAAAAGGAACGAAAGACTCTGACTCCCTTTTTCGGACTAAGGGCGGCTCCATGACTTAGGAAAAGATGAGTCTTCAGTTTTAAAGGGTAGAAAAATTTAAACTTTGTGTCAACATCAGGCTCCATCTAGGGATCTCGTCTGCTTGTGGGACGAGAAGAACATGTAGACCAAGTGCCATCATTGGGTAATGGAGTCAATGATTCGGCTCTGTGAAACAGATTAGGAGAAAAACCGAACAAGATTAGGGTCTCAACRTTAACCTTGAAAACTCTTCAAAAACAAAAATTWTGACTATCTCRAGCCGAGTTTTCAATAGATTTCTTCTCCTGAAATTGACCTCAAATCTGTGTAAGATAATCAAAACCAAATCAACCATCCTATTAGGTTTCACGTGATTCCATTTGCATYAAGGTAAGTATTTGCGCTATGTCTGGTAAGGAGATCCTAGAAACCTATGATGAAAATCCAGCCGAAAAKAAGAGAAATTACMAGAKCATTTTGTAACTCATGTATAACARCTTTTATCARATATGAGGATATTGTCTCACTGCCAACGAKCTTGTTCAGTACCCYGGTGAAGTTATCCGACTTCCCACACTGAATTTCCTTTCACCACTTCATTGTTTCCAAGCATTTAAATGTTGAGATGAGGGCAATCAATATAATGAATTTCCTTTCTTCATCTCTTTGAACTAGATGGGGGCAATCAATATTGAATTTCCTTTCACCATCTATCTGTATTCATATATTTTTTTTTTTTGAAGTGAGGGCAATCAATGAGTATAAAATACACTCGGGAAGATATCTGTTTGAAAAAACCCCTTTTATTTTTTATTTTTTTTTTAACAACAAAGTCTGTCAACTCATTTAAATAGCTATGGGTTAATCTTCTCACCTACCTTCAAAAAAATCATGGGTTTCAGGAAACTTCTTGAGGGAAACCTTTTGACATTTAGTCTAGGGAACTTCCTTGAGCAAAAATGATTAGTTATTCCTGTTAGGATAACTAATAAGGTTAAGATTAACCTAGACATGTTTCTGATCCAACTAAAGTCAAAGAACTAAAAACACAACCTGCTCTCTTTTCTTGAAATTTTGTTCGAGAGTTTTCGCGACCAAAGCGAGACCCCTCTGTTGTCAGGAAACTTTATGATTAGACATCCATGGTCAGGCGGGAAAAAGGCTTTACTGTGGTCAAGGGGAGGGTAAGGGGGCTTTATAGAAACTATTGTACATATGATTGTTCTTAAAGACTTTCTTAATTAGCTTTTATAACCTTTTCTTAAGTCCCCTTTTTATTACTTCAAGAGCTTCTTTGATTGAGTTTTTTTTTTTTCGACAAAAATGAATCGATGATTTATTTATTTGTATTTCTTAGGACTTATATCCCGAATTTTTTAAAATGGGATTTCATACCTTTATTAGCTCCTATATTGCCAGCCCAAAGATTACTCGTTCATTACCTTTTTCATTGTGAGATACTTGATAGGAATACCTGCGTATGTCACCTTTCAGTACCTCAAGTCCATTGTTTCGTGAGAAACTTTCCCTGCGAATAACATAACATTATAATCATTAGGAAACGTCATGAAAGAAACTTTTATTTATTTATTTATTTATTTTTATTTTTATTTTTTATTTTTTTGGAATCTATACAAAGAGCATGAAAACAAACCAGTATATACAATGAGAATTTAGAAACACATTATTGCATGAAGTGTTTAAGATGTCACCCATTTACAGGGGCATTGAGAATGTCTTCATCCAGGTTTTCTAATAACAAAGCATTTTTTCCTTCAAAGGCTGAAATCCTGTATGGGCCAGACCAGATCGGATCGAATTTGCCATGTTTTCCAGCGTCTTCTTTCCTGACTTCGCATTTTAGGATAAGGTCGCCAGGGAGGAATTCTCTATCTTTAGCTTTCTGATCAAATAAGGCCTTCATTTTATCCTAATATCTTTGCAACCTTTCATTTACTTCGGCCCTATTTTGCTGAACTTCGACCAGCTGGTTTATCCTTCTGGTAACGTCGTTGGGTTCTTCATTCGAATCTTGCCAGAGTTTCATTACTGGTAGAGCAAGGTTTATTGGTAAAATGACATCGGTTCCATATACCATATGGAAAGGGGAAATCCCAATTGATCTTTTAGTACTTATTTTGTTGGCCCATAGAGCATATTTTAAATGGATATGCCATGCTTTCTTGTTTTCAGTCAAAACCTTTTTTATCACGATAATCAGGCTTTTGTTAGATGATTCATCCAGACCATTACCTTGTGGATAGTAAGTTGTGGAGTGTCCTAGTATGATATTATATTTTTGGCAAAAAATTATCATGGCCATTGACTTAAATGCTTGCGCATTATCAGTGACCATCTTTCGAGGACAACCAAACCTGGATAAAATATTATCTTCCAAAAAACTAACTACTACCGAATCAGTTGCATTTCTCGTGGGGATAGCTTCCACCCACTTAGTGAAATAATCAGTAGCAGTTAGGATCCATTTGTGTTGTGCACTGGAGTGTGGATGAATTTCTCCAATAAAATCAAGTCCCCATGGTTGAAACGGAGCTTCGGTTTTAATTGGAATTAGCGGCAAAGCTGGGACCTTCTGCTTGCCTGTGAACAACTGACAAGGGACACAATTTTGAACTTTAGTGTTCACTTCTGTGAACAATTTGGGCCAGTAATATCCAGCTCTTAAGATTTAATAAGTTGTTTCTCGCCACGCATGATCTCCTCCACACACTCCGACATGGAATTCATCCATAACCCCTTCTGTTTCAATTTCAACTAAACACCTCAGTAGGAAACCTAAGGGGTCTTTCCAATACAATTTAGCATCTATGATACAGTATTTTACAGTGTGTAACTTTAGCGTCCTAGATTTAGACGAGGTCAAATCACTAGGACATTGAAGCGTGAGTAGGTAATGGACGATGTCATGATACCAGGCCGAAGTAGAAAACTTATCTTGAATTTTGGTTGTAGGTGCAGTGACATCAAGCTCGTCTATTTACAGAAATCCCTCGTTCTCTTGCAGTTGATTTATCCCAAGTGATTTTAAATTTGATTCAGCAAGCAATTTGACCAAACCCTGACCTTTGATAATTTTAGTTGGTTTGACTTCTAGGTCAAACTCCTGGATCTTAGCTAACCACCTGCCTCTTCTCCCATCCTTGTCTGGTTGCACTAGTATTAACAGAGCTAGAGGGTACATATGCAATGATATTTGAGTGCAACACGTAAGTTATGAAAGCCTTGAGAGATTTCACCATTGCATAGGCATGTTTCTCCAATCTATCATATTTCAACTCAGCATCTCAGAGACTTTTGCTAAAAAACGCAATAGGTCGCTCAAAACTTTCCTCGTTTTTCTATAACAATACAGCTGCGAAAGTATGTTCTGAAACAAAATCAAAAATCAAAAACTCTTTTGTGTAATCTAGGTTTTCCAAGCCCGGTGCTTCGCTTATTACTTTCTTGATGTGTTAAAATGACGCTTTGGCTTCGCTTGTCCAACTCACCTCACTATCCTTTTTGAGCATATATGTTATCAATTTTACAATTTCAGCGAAGTTAGGGATGAATCTCCTCAAGAAAATTATTTTTCCTAAAAAAGACTGAATTTCTTTTACATTTCTAGGAAAATTTATAGTATCTATTGCCTCAACCCTTTTTGGATCGATTTTGATTCCATCTTTAGACACGATATGGTCGAAGAGTTTACCTTCTTGCATTGCGAAATGAGATTTCTTGGGATTGAGTGACAAACCAAATTTTCAGAATTTCTCAAAGGTTTGTTTAAGGTGCATTAGATGTTCTACATCATATTTGGAGAACACAGTCAATTCATCAAGATAGATAACAACGAACTTATCTCTTTCACCCACGAAAGTTATATCCATGGCTCATTGAAAATTTTCCCCTACACTCATCAAACCAAAAGGCATTTTATCATACATAAAAGTACCCCAAGGGGTAGTGAAAGCAGTTTTTTCTTTATCATCCTGATGCACTGCGATCTGATTGTAACCTGAAAAACCATCAATCATAGACATTTTGTTAGCTCCAACTACTTTTTCTAAAACGTGATCCATCTTAGGTAATGGGTAATTGTCTTTGAGTGATGATCGATTCAGGTTTCTGAAATCGAAAGACAGTTTGATCTTGTTGTTTTTCTTTCTCACTGGGACCAAATTAGCTACCCACTCACAGTATCTCAGTGGAACTATGATTTTAAAATCCAGGAGTTTTTTGACTTATTTTTCTATCATCGATAATAGGATAGGGTTAATCTGCCTGAGTTTCTGCCTAAAAGGTTTGACACCTGGTTTTAGTGGAATTTTATGTTCCATGATAGTCGTATCATAAGTTCTCAACTCGTCATAAGACCAGGAAAAAACATCTTTGTATTTTTTAAGAAACTCAGCATATTTACTTTTGATTTTGGGAGACAGGTACCTGGATACTTTCACTAATCTAGGACTCTCTTCGGTACCTATATTTCAATCTTCGACCTCTTCCAGCTGAGGCTGTAATGTAGTCTTCAAAGGGATTTCATCGTGATTAAAGAGCCTTTCTAAGGGAATCGAGCCCCTGGGTATCTGATTATTTTTTAAAACAAGCATACGGTGATTAGCGATTTTATCCTGGAACTCTTGGGGATCTTCCCCTTCCTGCATGATCCAAATAGGATCATTTTGGTTCTCTTGGTCAGGATGTGTTTCGATGAACTCATCCACTGTTTCTAAAAAAAATCGGAGTTGTTCATCATCCTCAAAGACTTTCCAATGTTGTATGTTATTGGGTATGGAAGGCCTATGTCTCATTTGTATATGA
The DNA here is from genome assembly GCA_010110895.2 of Picea sitchensis. Taxonomy (NCBI): domain Eukaryota; kingdom Viridiplantae; phylum Streptophyta; class Pinopsida; order Pinales; family Pinaceae; genus Picea; species Picea sitchensis. The sequence continues at coordinate 123 of SNQJ01S0553567.1, read as the reverse complement.
TATTTTAGTTTGAAAGCAGTGGGAGGTGCGAAAGTTGAAGCAGCTTTGGCTAAAGCATCCACCTGTTGATTTTTTTCTCTCGGAACGAAGTGAATATTAACATAGGAGAAAAAAAATTCGATT
>SNQJ01S0549009.1:0-10315 GCA_010110895.2 Picea sitchensis | reverse complement strand
GTGAATGGGTTATGCTAAAATACTAGAATTAATAGTCAAAATGTCTTAGGAAATCTATAGCCATGCCATTTAATATGGATGGAAGTTACAAGAAACAAGTTTTCCTTGCCTTGTAATACATGAAAACATGCCATAGTTTCCCTAAATGTGGTTTGGGTAAGAAAAATGATGGTTTAGTATAAAATATGTGGACTGAAAAATCAATTCCATCCCTTCAATAGGTCGCTAAAGCTATGGAAAAGGATGTAACTTGATGAAAAATAAAATTTTGCCAGTATGTCGACTTGACTGACGAAAGTTTTGAGACTTTAACCATTCGTTATTTTAAAATTTTAATATGGTTAATCATAACCAAGGCTACCATTCCATTGTGAAGTTCCTTCTGATTAGGCGCACAACTTTTATCTTGTAAATGTTCTACCTAGTATAAAATGAGTGAGATACCATAAAACACTTGTTCGGAACAATGAGTACCCCATGTAGTTCAGAAAAGGAGATGTTATCTCCTTTTCGTCGCTAATACTTATGGGCACTTAAAGTTGCATGGATGGAAGAGTGATAATTGAAAAAATGAAGAGGCTCAAGACTCCCTTAAGGGAGTTTAATTAAGCTTAACCAAGTAGTGTAGTATTACGATCCAAGATAAATTGTTCAAAGCTCATAATCATGAGATTTATCAAACGAGACCAATTTGAAAAGGAATCTCACTCAATTAATTATACTAAGAGAAAATTTCCAAGGGGCCTTTGATGAGGATTACCTGGCTTTGACTCTTAGTATCCTATGATAGAGAATGAAGAAATGAAAATACCAAGTGTTGGTGCGCATTGGGAAGACCCAAGGTTCAAAAAGAATATAACAACAAAAACCTTACATATCGACCCTTTCAACATCACCCACAAGCAGGTGAACTCTCACTCGCGACATATATGGGGAATGCAGGAACCAATTTTCCACAGTGCCAAAGGGATGTGAGAAATTCATCATAACCCTTATCCTTATCATTCATTCATTATAACATACATCATGTATTCAAAACCATCAGATAACATATTTATATTAGCCATTCATACACTATGTGAGTGAAATAAACATAACAATAAGCAAACACATCATAACATAACAAAAAGACACCATGTTTAATGTGGTTCTCCCAAGATGGGATACGTGTTACGAAATGAGAAACAATTCCACACTAAACCTAGAAGAAGACACAATCGATAGCAGAAGAAATATTTAAACAAGAAAGTAAATGACAAACAAACACACAATACACGTAGATTTTACCCTGGAAACCCAAACCGGGAAAACCAACATTCCTTGAGTGTTATGCTCTCTTGTTGTCTTTTTGATTCAGAATAAAAGGTTACATGCCTAACCTTGGTCCACACCTAAGACACAATCGATATCATACCTTATTTATTGACACAAGAACAATGCTATAGCCAATTCAACTTACATATGCATGAAAAGTAACCTCTAAACTATTGATTAACAATTCTATGATTCACTATTAGCATTTAAAGTATTACAAAACACCTTCTTTATAGGCTTTACTATAGTAGAAACCCTAAATAAAAGGTTCCCAAAAACAGTTATAGATCCAGTGTCCACGTCGATCATTGGCTAAAAATACTATGAATTTCAAGATTCTGTTATAGTCGACTACCAAGTTAGATTACCAATCGAGTTGATCTATATTTAGGAGAAGAACGAATTGATTATAGACTGAATACCATAAACACAAATATATGAATAATAACGCAAATATTCAGTGAACAATATCTTCTATTAAATAATGAAATAGGTTGAAACTGTAAAACTACATAACTGAAACTTGCTCGAATGGTGGTAGCTATCTCGTAGAAGAGATGTGGCTACTGCACGCATCCATCTGAGAAGAATGGATTAGAATGAGGCTCCATATTCCCTTTTCATATTCTCATGAATTCCATAACCCTATACATCCAAAAACCTAACCCTATAAGGTGAAACGCCAAAAGTCATGTGGGCCCTATGGGTAGGTTGGTGTAATTTGGTACCTCAACTTCCTAGGGTCATAACTTTTTCATACGACCTCTATTTTAGGCACATGATAGACAGTTGGAAAGATCTTTCAGAAAACTATACATATCTTTGTCAAACTCTAAATCCGTCTATAGTATGACTGTGGCGATTCGAAAAAACAATGTTTAGGGACTCAAAACAACCTGAAAGTACAATAATATGTGTTGGTATGAAAAAATAAAAAATGGGCCAGTTGGATTAGGCGAGAGGCCACCCATATCCACCTGGAGGAAGTGTGAGACTTCAAAAAACCCCAAAATTGTATAACTCATAATTATAAAATAGTACAGAAATACGGGCTGAAAAAAAATGGACAAGAGGAGCCAGTTGGAATAGGTGGGTGGCCACCAATATCCATTTGGATCAATCCTCCCCCCTTAGGAAGAAATGGTATCCATTTTTTTGATTTCCTCCATCAGGTGAGGAAACTTCTAGGGATTTGGCCCCGGGTGAGCCACTTGCCTTGGTGTAGGAGTTTCCCTACTTGGACAACTCGATAAAGCTGGAGTTGTTGTTGGCGAGTTCCCTTGACCTGTGTGTACACTATTTGATCAGTGGATTCTTTTTCCATGAAGTCAAGGTTGAGATCTATTGGTGTCATTTGTTTGGCGATCTCAAAGGTGTCCAATAATGATGGGAAATATGGTCAAAGGAGGTCCAAATTGAATATTGGATGCAAACCAAGGAAGGGTGGAGTGTTGAGCTCAAAAGAATTTCTACTTGTTGGTGTCCTATAATCATAGGTAACTTATTCTTCAAATGCTTATTTGGAATTTCTCCCATGATGAAGAGATCTGTCTTGCAGGTATCGGTTAATTCCATTTCCCCCTCCATCCATTTCACCCGATCCTTCATCACTCTTCTGCATCCTTCATCCACCTCTGTGTCGCTCACTCCCTTATCCATTTATCCCTTTGGTTACATCTCACCCACCACTTATCCCTGCAAAAATAAGCTTAGCATAAAAAAATTAGGTTAGTCATAAATGTTTAGTGGCATTTTTTAACACTAGTTAGCATAATAATGTTAATTTAATTAAATTAGTGTAGTTAGATTAATAAACTAGGTTAGTATTGTTAATAATAAGTAAAGAAAAATGCGAAAGCATCTAGGGTTTCAACCTCGAACCCAGCTGCTTTCTTTGCTACTGTTGAATTCATGGAGACCAAGGGAAGGGGGAACTCAACCCCCTCCTACAACACCATTATAACCAAGGAGCATGGCCCCAACTACTTAAAACGTTTGACCTTCGAACACCTGGAAGGAATGCGAAAGATAATCTTGGAGGAAGAAATGTTGAAGGAGAAGCCAATGGAAATCGATCCAGAAACCAATCACCCAAAAAGTACTTGCACCTGGGAACCCGAAAAATGCATTCTACAAGCCCCGATCACCCCCAAATATATCATCAACTCTTTGAGAATAGAATATCATCAACAGTACATGAGGGATTTCACCATGATAGGGAAATTCTTGGAGCTATGGCCTTCAGAAAAAGACCTTGTCAAATGGATTCAACACTGGTGGAAGCTTAAGGGTTAATATGACCTCCAACTTGGATCAAAAGGATTGTTTACTATAATAATGCACAACCTGGAGGATAGAACTCGAATCTTTGAAGGAGGGTCATACTTCTACAACTTGGTAGGCCTCTTTCTCTGCTTCTGTGTGGAGAGATTCATCTCGGAAAATGAAGACTTCACCCATGCTCTGGTATGGCTGCGACTATATTCACTCCCACATGAATTCTGGCTTCAAGATATCCTAGCAGTAATTGGCAAGACCATTGGAATCTACGTCAAATCCTCGGAGGTGACAAGACAACAAAGGTACACTTCTTATTCCCACATTTTTTTTTATTTGAATATCTCCAAACCTCTCCCTGGAGCCATCACTCTAGATTACCAAGATGAGGAATGGTCCCAAAACCTCAATTATGAGAATATCCCCTTTTGTTGTCTCAAATTCCATGAACATGCTGATCTCTTCCATGAATTCCCCTTAAATAAACCCACCAAACCTTCTCTGGAAGATCCTAACAAATCCAAGTACGGTTTCACCCAAGTCATGGGTCGAAGAAGATACCTAGCTAAAATATCCCCACCTCAGCCCCCCCTTGGACACCTGACCAAAAATTCCTTTGAATCCCTACAAACCACGTTGGATAACCCCTCCTCTTCTACCAATCCTATGACACCCCCAATGACCAGTCAAAATCCGTCCATTCTTGACCCCCCTCCCTCATCCCCTTCGCATCTTGTTGTCACAAAGACCTCTCTTCCTACAAATCTAGGATTGGATATGGGAGATCCATATTTGGACTTGGAAGATTAGGAGCTAGTAGGTATATATATGGCACATCTAGAACAAGTGTACCGCAAGAATAAATTGTACACCATACCAATGGATCAACTACGTAAAGTACACAAAGTCTTCCTCAACTCCTCGGCACGAGGATCAGCCCGTGCCAACTCAAATCTAGGAATCCAAAAAGGCACCTCGAAGGAACAACGCAAACCCAAAAAAGATGAGAAAAAGAGAGGCCAAAAACCAAAACACCAACTCATTCAAGATGTCGGTAACTTTCTCGTCAACTCAAGTGAAATACATATGATCTCAGACATTTTCCCTCCCCTCCAACCCCCATCATCCTCATGAAGATACTATCCTAGAATATAAGGGGTCTTAAYGCCAAAATAAAACAAGGTTTGCTCAAAGAAAGAATAAAGAAGGAACAACCAGACATACTTCTCTTGCATGAAACAAAGTGCATAGGAGAGGAAGCTTCATCCAGTCTACAAAAATGTTGGAAGCAATCCCAACAGGTGGGAGTGGATGCCAGAGGGGTATTGGGTGGCTTAGAAATGCTCTAGAATCCAAACACAATTTTATTGGATGGTTTCATCACCTCTAAATGGACCATCACAGCCTCCTTTCGCCTCATTGGCTCAAACAAACAAGGCTACATCACAAACATCTAACCGCCTCGACCAAGAGACAAGGAAGCCTTCCTTCACCACTTGGACTAGAAATCTAACCACATTGTATCCCAATGATGGATCCTCAGAGGAGAATTCAACATGATCATAGGTCTAGAGGAAAAAAAGGGAGGCACTCGCACATTGGGAAATGACAGTAAAATTTGCAACTGTACCATTGGCCTACTGAAATTCATTGATGTTGGTATGGACAATGGCCCCTTCACATGGTCCAACAGATGCTTGGGGACTTAGCATGTTTCCAGCAGATTAGGTTGCTTCCTCCTTTCATAAGCCATAATGATGGATGGCCTCACTTGGAATGCCACAATCATCAACACCCCAGGGTCGGACCACTGACCGATACTACTGACTCTTAACATCAGTGGTACCCCAGGAAAAAAACCCTTCTGCTTTGAAAAATTCCGGTTGACACACCCAAACTTCCAAACAAAGATTCAACAATGGTGGGAAGAGGAGGCCACACAAACAGGGACCCCGATGTATAGATTCCAATAGAGGCTCAAAAACCTCAAACTTCAACTAAAATCCTAGAACAAGTCCACCTTCAGAAACATCTTGCAAGAAAAGGTAAGTCTTAATAAACAAATGCAAACTCTCCAATAGCACATTCGATCTCAAGGACTTATGGACCCCCTGAAGGAGCAGGAAACTATACTAAGAAACCAGATCGCAGAAAGAAGGGCGTAGGAAGAGATACTCTGGAGACAGAAATCCCTCATCCAATGGCTAAAAGAGGGGGGGGGAAACACCAAATTCTTCTACAAATCCATGGTTCAGCGTCGCCAAACAAATTGCATCACTCACCTCGTCTCGGAACAGGGGAAAAAACTTCAACAACACGCAGACATAGAAAAGGAAATGCTCTCCTACTACAAAAATCTTCTAGCGGAACCCCAAATAGACCGTTTGTGGGCTATCGACTCTATTCTTAAGAACATTCCCAAGGAGGTCACCAAAGAGAAGAATGAGGCACTCATGAGACCGATCACTCAGGAGGAGGTCAACCAGTCTCTTAAGGATACCCCATTGGGCAAAGCTCCTGCACCGGATGGGTTCACCTCAGATTTCTTTCACTAGTGTTGGAGCATCATCCAAGAATATGTTTGGGAAATCATCAAGGACTCCAGAAGATCCGGGAATGTAATATCCCTCGGCCAAACCCAAATGTAAATATAATCCAAGTATATTTAAGCTAGTGAGTTGTTTAGACATCATTTGTGTAATACGCCTTTCATGGCATGGTGCGCGCATATACTGCGCAGTAAAGGGATGTAATGTGCACATTTATGAATACCGTACACAGTAACTAAGGTGCACACAACCTTAAAGATAGAGGATATAATGCACAGTAACTAAAGAGCACGCAACCTTGAGGTCAACGGATACCGCGCGCAGTAACTAAAGTGTGCGCAATATTAAGGTCAACGAACCTTTGTGTATATAATATGCATTATAGGCTGGTGAGATAGTATTATAAGTCAGAATGCTTATGTCTTGGAATTAGGCTAGCACACCTAGATGTTAAAGGCTAGAGAACCTATTTTGTATATTTATCACGATTAATATAAAAATACATCATTGCACACAGACCGACCATGATAAAAGAGAAGGGGGACTAGATTCCACCAAATAGGGAAAGGGAGAGCCTAAAGTTAAGAACGTGGCTAAGATATAGAGCTTAAATCCAAAAATAAATATTATATTAATATTTCTTAAAAACATAAAGTACAGATAATTAATTTATCCTAAGTACTAAAGTAGGGGACAAGTGTATCAGAGTAGATTCCAACATGACAAGTGTCAAGTTGGAGACATGCATAATTATTGCCGAGACTTAGTTCCTTTGGGGGGGATCGACCATTGTGAAGAGGAGAATCTTACCATCTTTTCCTTCGACCAGAGAACCAGTATCCAGGATACATTCCATCAGTCCTTGAGCTACCTCGTATCTTCCTACCACCGTACCCAGAACAGATTGATAACCATACCTATTGGTGTGCATGTCAGCTTGGGAGCGGGATTGAAGAGGCGGGTTGTCAGGCCCGTGAGCAATTCTCTGAGTGAGGGAATTGTTGGGGATCGATTTCTTGAAGGTGATAAAATACGGCTATAACACTCTAAGACTTCTGGTCTGGCCTATTGTTGAATCTTTGGAAGGGAAGTGGGGCAGCCGAAATACAGTTGAGTAGAGAAGGGGCACACTTCCTTGGGTGGGACAGGCATGTGGGGAAGGAGAGGTTGTAGGATGTGGTTGAGTGAACACCTAAGAGGGAGTCTTTTCGGTTGACCATGAACCTTTAGCTGAGTTAGGAATCCCTTTCCCAGGTGGAGTCTTGTCCCAGCTCAGGGGTGACTCACTATTGAGAGTGGCGAACAATGTAATCTAAGGCTGGGAGGTTCATGGACAGTCTACACACAGTTGGTGACATTCTTACCAATATAAGTATTGGTTATGTGTTGAATTCCATGCTGCATTGTCATTTATGTGTTATTTTATGGGTTTTATTGCTTGTGTGAGCATAATTGTCCGTATGTTTAAGGATATACCCTGTATACATTGCATGGTTGTGTTCACTGTTAAATCAGTCTGAAAATCGTATATTTTACAAAACCCAACTCTTTGTTTATCTTTTATATGTGAAGCTTCCACTAGAGCATTGTATGTATATGTTTAATTTCATGCAGTTCAGTATGTATGTATGTCTGTGTGTGTATATACGTATTTAAAAACAAAAAACATTATGTGACATACGTCAGTTGAATATTGGGTGTTGCATTATGTTGGCAAAACTAAGCTAAGTGTCTGAGTAAGTGACATTCCCCGGTCAATGGGTGGACAGGGTGTGTTATAGTATGGTATCAGAGCATTAGTTTTCGACATTGAGCCTGAATGGGCCAAACCAGTCAAATGGAGATGAGATTACAGTATGTTATCAATTACAATATGGAATATAGTATATTGTGTTTATGGAAAATTGAGCCACCGCGCGAAAGAATAATATGTAGAGATGCACGCTCTAAATTTAGCATTTCACAGAGTGCATACACATAGTAAAGTGCATGTGGTGTGCGCAGTATTGTGAGGCACGGTGAATTTTGGTTGGTGTGCACACAGTAGGAGTATCTGTTGTATCGCTACAGTGCAGGAAAGGGTGCACGCAGGTAGTTGTGCGCGGTAGTGGCAGAGTATTCAGTGGGGCATACAAATTATTGTACGCGGTAAGGCATATTGAACTTTAGCACTGTGCAATGCATAGAGAGAAATGCATGTGGAATATCCAAGTGCGATATAGAAACAGTGAGCAAAGGATATTGGCGCACAACACAGAAGTAGTGCGCACAAGTTATTGGCGCAACAAAGAGGAAATGTATAGCAGATACAGGTGCACAAAAACATAATTTGCCTTATAAAGTCCTTTTCACGATAATAAAGGTACACAGGTTGAATTTTTATGTGCGCAAAATCGTCTGAAAAGCTAATTAAGATGACGAGCCTTAGTTTAATTAGAAAAAAATTTACATAGTATTCAAAGAAAGAGTAATACACAACTGCATTGAATTATTATTTAAAATGAGTCAAGTGAATGAGATGAATTCTGGGTTTTATTCAAACAGTTGAAAGTGAAATATAAGTTACAAGAAGACACATAATATTAAAGGAAACAAGATTCGTAACATCATCAGTGGAATCTTGTATTAAGCAGTACAAAATCCGCTTCTACTCTTATATATTCATTCAAAATCCAAAATTACAAAAGGGGATGATTCAAAATAGCAGTGGCCTTATTCAAAGAGACCGTACAAGAACAATTCTATCATCTCTAGAGCTTCCTTACCTCTACTATCATCTGTCCAAAAATCGCTGAAATATACTCAATTGTATTGAGGGCTCATTTCTGCTTAGCTAGATCCTCCTTTAAAGAATCTAACCAGACCGGTTGATTCTCTCCAACACTCTCATCCGCTTCAGCGACGGGTTATTTCTTCTATCGCTTGCTTCATTTCTTCTTAGCAGCTGGTCTGTTGATAACCAAATCCCTCATGACTGGATTCAACCTGATTTCCAATCTCGAATCAGTAACAGGTACTGTGTGAAAATTAGTCGCCACTATCTGCGTGACTACCTTTTCCTTCGTACTCGCAAGAAAATTTAGCATGTTTCCCGAATAACCAGTCTCATTGGATTTAATTGGGTCCATATACCTCATTTTTTGGACACCAAAATACGTTTGTAGAGATGAGAAGTTCGAACTAGTTTGGAGACTACTCGCTAATGGATAAGATGATGCTTCCATACCCGAGAGTTGGTAATTATAGAACCTCAATCTGGAATCCCTGCCAGAATTGCACACAAGTGCAATGGGTTGCCATGCTCGGCTAATCCAATTCAAATGATTAAAATTTTTGAGTTTGTTACATGGCGGTGTTCACCTAACTCAAACGGTTGTGATGTATGAGAAAATGAGACAGCATGATCTGACTAACCATCACCCGTCCCACGAATGGTGGATTTGACATATTGAAGCACATGACATCAGAACTTATGCAAAAGTTGTTTCGGCAAACCACCTTGTGCCCAATGTATCTATGCGCGATGATATAGTGCTTGCTAAGTTCTCAAAACTTGGGTTGTGTCTGAGAATTGTCATGGTGGAAACACCAAGAAATCAAAAAAAAAAAATTATGATATAATTATTGAGCCGAAATAGTTCATATTTCTCGTGGATTGTTGATTTAGTTAAACTAATAATTTTTAATGGTTGGACATTTTGCAGAACTAACAACAACTAGATCAGATTAGATCAAGTACTGAGTCCATAGGAATGGAAGAGACATAAGGAAACTATAGTCAACAAGATGAGAGTAGAAGGATGAATGTCCATTTGGACATTGAAGGAACAAACTCCAATGGACATGGAGAGGAAAGGGATGAAAACATTAATATGGTAGAGACTATTAAAAATTTTCAAAAGGATGTCCAAAGCCATAAAGATGATAATGAAAGGCTTATGAGAGCCAAAGAGAAGTAGGATGACTTCAACATGAAGTTATTGCAAAGTCTTAACATAATAGAAAAGAAATTGGAAAAAGAAAGTGACTCAAGCAAATCTGGAAGTCACAAACCTTCAAATGAGAAAAAGAGATTAGGAAATGTTAGCAGACACCACCACCACTCCCAAAATCATTCCAAGAAAAGAGCAGGTAGAAACACAAGTCCATCCCCTGTCAGACAACATAAGAGGTCT
>SNQJ01S0531447.1:0-10518 GCA_010110895.2 Picea sitchensis | reverse complement strand
CAATGAATTGATGAAATTGAAGAATCGTAGAAGTTGTTGACTTAGCTAGTTGGTTTGGATTGATTATGTTAGTGGGATGTAGGCACCTCCTTGTTCCTCAGAACAGTGGCCACCCTCCAACCTTAAATGGTCAAAATCAATGGGAACCTGGGCTTGATCATTTCTTATGTGTCCTAGAAGTCCTAACCTTGCAGGGTAGGTTGGGCGGGTAGTCATTTATATTATTTATCTGATTGAATGCTCGTAATTTGCTTCAAGCTTCATGGTGTGCTAATATGATATGCTATTTATGTTTATGTGTCTCTATCGTTCATTGATGCATTGATTATGTTGATATTTATTTCAATGATGAGTAGTGGGTGATGTTGTCACTTTGTGTCATTATTCATTTATGATGATGGTTGATTATTTGTCGTTACTAAAGTGTGAATGCGTCGGTTGCGACATGATTGATTATGATGACGTGTCTCGTGTAATTCATTCATTATGATGTCATCGAGTGTTGTAGCTATGACTTTATTGTTGATGTTATTTTCCTAATTATTTTAAAAAAAAATTACTTCTTGTACGTTGTTTTTGTCGTAATGGTGGGGACGTTACATCTATACTCTAAATGATGTAAAATTCAACTATGTATATTCTTTTAAATCAGACTTGTTTGTTGTCTTGTATTGACCATATTGATTTTAACATATCATCCAATAACAATTTGTTGCAACCCAAGATGATAAGAAAACAAAAATTAAGTTTGTTACCAAACTACACTTAATATGAGTTTGTGTTTTGATGCAGACCCCCTACCTCAGTTGGGCCCACGACCTCTCGTTCACTAGATCATTCCTTTTTCTGAGCCAAAATGAATCTCTGGTTCCCTGCTGGAACCCTTTAAACAGATCCACAGATCCCTTACTGAAACTCGCCTATGCGTCTGAGCACTAAGCGTGTGAGCTTCTACCCCCACGTGATCAACGACTATGACCACAGGCCTTATCCAAAAGGCGCTTGTCACGTTTCGCGATATCAGGGATTCCGATGTCAAGGTACCTCGTTCCTCTGAATTTTGAAACCTTGAAAAGGGCTAGGGCTCTTGGCTCCTCCATTATGTCACCCTCATATGACCACCCCCCTGTGACCACGTGCTAATGCTAAAGCGCTATCGACTTTCTCGATTCGAAGATTCAACGTACAGGCTCTCCTCGTTCCTTGTCCTTCGAAATGCATAAACCCGAAAAAGGGCCTAACGGATCTTTAGCTCCTCCCTTAATTTATTTTCCATATGACCCGGTCCTATGACCATGTGCTAACACCAAATGGTGCTATTGGAAATCGCGACTCAATGATGCTCCCTCTGTTGATTTCCTTCAGTAGTGAGTCAACGAAATGTTGAACTCTCGCCACATGTCCTCTTGATGGAGAGTCATGATGTTGTCGGCTCTTCCCTTCTCAAACCTCCAACATATGTGGACTTTTTCCACGTTTCCCTTGATGATGGACGATCATGATTCTTTCGAGACAACCAATGGCCAAGATCGAATCTTGGCTTTCGCATTCAGGAATATGGAGTGCAGTCTCCTCCCTTGTATTTTTAATCCACGAATTTTGATATCTGGTGACTCTATATCTACAATCCAGATCCCTCCCGGATCGACGAACCACAACCTTTCGGGGATTTCCTGAAACCTTGACCATTCGCCATGTGTCCTCCTTGATGAACGGTCCTCGCTCTTTAAAGACATTGACGAGTCCTTCTCCTCTCTGTTGTTACGAGGGTTAAACCTCGTGCACCTTCTCCTGGATCTGACGACTATTGGTCCTCTGTGGTAGATATGATGACACAGATATTTCCTCTCGTGCTTTGAGACTCTGAATGGTCCTGCCATTATCTTTCATACAACTTCACCTGATCCAACGGCCCGCGGCTATTTGCACTAGATCTGATGGCTTAGATCAAATATTTTGTGTGCCTCCTAGGGACTAAACCTTGTGCATGTTTCCTTGATCCAACGGCTCTCGGGCCACTATGCTCTAGATCCAACGGCTGACACGATTTCGATATTTCAGCGACTGCAAGTCTGGATTGCAGTCTCCTCTTCTCCTCCGAATCTCGATTCCAAAATTTGTGGATATCAAAGGGTTTAAACCCCGTGTGCCTTCGATTGATCCAACGAATTTCGAATATCTTCCCTAGATATGATGGTCCACATCGATTCTCCTCATGCGCTCTCCTCTTGTTGTCTAGACATAGACTCCAACGGTCCAAATCTTCCCTCTGCAGCTAATCCCACGACTGGTCTGCTCCTCCTCTTGAGCTTTGACTTCCCTCCCAGACTTGGAATATTTTCAAAGTATCAAAAGCCTCGACCTTTGATTCCTCTGCAAGCCCTGATGGTTTTGTATCTCGCCTTTGTTTTGGAAGCACTATCTCTTGTGATCTTTGTCAGTGGCTTTGACCTCGAAGTGTCTCGACCTACTATTCATTTTCTGTTGGAAATCTATGTGCAAAGGCACTCTTCCTCTTGAGATTAATAACTTGAGACAAGTTCGAACTCGCACACTCCCTATGCTGTTTGAGTTTTCGAATAACTCAATTCGAAGTATTTCTTGCAGAGAAATGCTTCACGCCCTCCTGGTGTTCTTCTACTCGATGCATGTTGTGTAGAGCCTTTCTTCATAGAGTGTTCAATAAATATGTCTTCTTCGAACTCGATGAAGAGTTCTTCCTGTTCACACTTGCACTGTCTCAATGTCCACCCGACAGAGCTCTTACAGAACCTTCGTTAGTTCTGTCTTCTCCCTGAACTCGAAATAGAGTTCCTTCCTATGCACTCCTTGTACCTCTACTGATGAAGGTTCAACGCTATCCCTCTTGATCTTTCCCGAGGTTACCTCACCTCTATCAACACACACCTTGCGGACTATGTGCACTCCTTGCACGCAGAAACTTCAAGACAGGAAGAAATTGAAACTTATGCAATGCTTCACCAATTATGCATTTAAAACATGAAATGCATAAAAACATGTAAACACCAAACGCACAGTATGCAGGAAAATATGCTTTTCTATTACTCTATGTGTATCTATATAATGCTTACAAAGACTGGACTGTAACAAGTCTCAGTTCTATCAATTTCTCCCAGAACTTCTAAGACCTCCTAAGGCCTCTCTACCCAGACCTCTCTGATTCCTAATTCCCCTTTCTAATTACAAAAGAGGGCTCTCTACGAGATTATCCTCAACCACCACCTCTGTGCTATAGCTATCTCAGAGCAACTCCTACCTCTATGGCTACATTACAAAAAAAGGAAGTCACATACCTGACTGATCTGGACTTGATGCAGGGACCCATTAAAGGAAACCTCAACCACTACCTATACAAAGGTGTGGTTTGGCTTTAAAATCCTTACAATGCAAATTCCCAAATGGGATTTGATTTCATATTTTTGAAAAATGAGAGGGTTGTGCCTCTCTCCTCCAGGAATGTGCACTGGATGTGATGGCTAGCTGGAACTTATGCTGAGTTGGAGTGATGCTCCTGGATCATACTCATCAGCTGGAAAAATCATGTGCTCCTCTTCTCCAATATTGAAATCCACCTGGATCCCAAATTTTTCCTTTGGATTTGTCCTCTTTATCTTCTCCAACTATGTTGCTGCTATGTTGCTTCTCTTGCAGGATCCCTTCTCCTCAGCTTCCCATTGATGACTGGATAGCTCTTTGTATGAAGTCTTCTCTGCTGCAATTCTTCATCCTTATCAGTGGGAAGATCTACTTGAACTCCCATGATGTCTTTATCTCTCTTTGTGGCACTAAGTGGCCACTCTACTATAGACTCCAGCTCTGTAGTCTCATGCTCAAGATATTGCTCAGCTTCTCCTTCTGACAGCTTGACTGTCATCTCTCCTTTTGTTGACTTGAGTCCAACTTCTTCTAGCTCCTCCTAGGGATGGTATGATACTCCATCTGTCTCCAACTTAGCCTGCTGGATGTGCAATATTTGGACCATCACCCTTCTCTACAGGGCTTCCAATTCTTGATACAGATCAACAAAATCTGTGATGTCTGCTTCCTTTTCTGCTACAGGCTCTAGTGCTGCAGTCATTTCTATTTCAAATTCTTGGCTGAAAATTTCAAGCAATTCTGTTGAATGCTCTGCTCCTTCTGCTGGGATAGACATCAGTGTCTGCTCCATTTCTTCCTCCATGACATTCTCTGCTGGTTGTTTGTCTTCTATTATTGCATATGCAACACATTCAMTAGCCTCAACTGGGTTATGTGGCAGGAATACCTCTATTCCTCCAATGATCAGAAGAACCCTCTAATTTTGTTCCATCAGCACTCCTTGCTGATATGAACTCTCAACAGAGTTGGTGAGACTATCACATAGCCTCATCTCTTTCCCCTTGACCACTTGTCATTCTGGGAATTTTTTGTTGCCCACTTGGCAGTCTATGAGACCGACTGGTCCCATCYCATTGCCCACCTGGAAGTCTATGAGACCGAYTGGTCCCATCTCATTGCCCAACTGGAAATTTGAACTTTCAGTACTACCCCCTTGGCARTATGSGAGAMCTTTTKCTAATCTCTTTCCATTKCCCACCTGGTAGTTTGAAAGTTTGTTTCCACCCACCTGGCAGTTTATGAGATCCTCTRCTAATMTCATATCATTKCCCTCCTGRAAATATGAATTTCCAMTGTTGTCCTCCTGACAGTCTATGAGATCTTCMAATGATCTCATTTCATTGCCCACCTGGCAATTGGGAAATTCATCTTTKCCCTCCTGGTAGTTCATGAGATMTRTAACTAATATCCCTTCRTCATCACTGAGGGTTTCTCCAACTTATGGATCACAAATGCAAACCAGCTCTGTGTCACTGAGGTTTTTAGCATGCCTCCGCCACTTCCTCAACTCTTGTTGTTGTTTTTTGGCCAACAAATTTCGAATAGGCCATTTGGATTTCCTTTTCCGAGTCCATTCGTACCTCCAGTGTACTTTCGCCTCCTACTGCATCTTCAATGTTACCTCTTCCATTCTCGCTCTTATATCAGTGAGTTCCTCACCAATTTCTGCCTTCTTTTTCTGGTGGTGGTCTCCTCTTCGACCACGTTCATGGCCTTTAGTAGCCATCTCCATCTTCTATCTGCCCTCCTGGAAAACCTATGGATCACTCTACATCTAAGAGCATCTCCATGTCCTCCTACAACTCGCCTGGTTGTTTATTGACTATTTCACACCTTGCAAACAATCACTACAGAGCATCAATACTCTTTCTTCCTTCACTTGTTGTCTACATGTGAACTTTGGCTTCTGTTACACTTGATGTAGCCAACATTTCTCCTTCAATGTATTTCCCTTTGGTTGTTGTCTCCAAACAAATCTCGACTTTCCTCTGATACCACATGATGGTGTGTATTAGAGTGTTTTCTTTTTCCGTCTCTGTTTTGCCTACGATATGCAATTTTTTTTTTGGCTTTGATACCATTTGATGCAGACCCCCTACCTCATCCAGGTCCGTGACCTCCCGGTCACTGGATCGTTCCTTTTTCTGAGCCAAAATGACTCTCTGATTCCCTGCTGGAACCCTTCAAATAGATCCACAGGTCCCTTATTGAAACCCGCCTGTACATATGAGCACTAAGGGCATGAGTTTCAACCCGCATGTACATATGAGCACTAAGGGCATGAGTTTCAACCCCCACGTGATCAATGGCTATGACCACAGGCCTTATCCAAAAGGTGCTTGTCGCATTTCGCAATATCGGAGATTCTGATGTCAAGGTACCCCGTTCCTCTGAGTTTCAAAACCCCGAAAAAGGGAAAGGTTCTTGGCTTCTACCTTCTTTCATCCTCATGTGACCACCACCATGTGACTACATGCTAATGCTAAAGCGCTAACGACTTTCGTGATTCGGGGATTCAGCGTACAGGCTCTCCTCGTTCCTTGTCCTTCGAAATGCCGAAACACGAAAAAGGGCCTAATGGATATTTAGCTCCTCCCTTAAGTTTTTTTCCATATGACCTGGTCCTGTGACCATGTGCTAACACCAAATGGTGCTATCGGAAATCATGACTCAATGATTCTCTCTCCATTTACTTCCTTTAGTAGCGAGTCAGCGAATCGTTGAAATCTTGCCACGTGTCCTCCTGATGGACGGTCATGATGTTGTCGTCTCTCCCCTTCTCAAACCTCCGACATATGTGGAATTCTTCCATGCGTCCCTTGATGATGGATGATCACGATGCTGTCGAGACAACTGATGGACAAGATCATATCCCGGCTTTCGCTTTCAGGAATATGGAGTGCAGTCTCCTCCCTTTTCTTTTGAATCCCCAACGTTCGATATCTGGTGACTCTAGATCTATGATCCAGATCCCTCCTGGATTGACAACCCACAACCTTTTGGGAATTTACCGAAACCTTGACCGTTCGCCACGTGTCCTCCTTGATGATTGGTCCTCTCTCTTTCGATACTTTGACAAGTCCTTCTCCTCTCTACTATTACGATGGTTAAAACTCACGCACCTTTTCCCCGATCCGACGGCTATCGGTCCTCTGTGCTATATCTGACGACTTAGATATTTCCTCTCGTGCTTTGAGACTTGGAATCGTCCCACCATTATCTTCCGTACAACTTCATCTGATCCAACGGCCTGCGGCTATTTGCACTAGATCTTATGACTTATATCAAATATTCTGTGCACCTCCCAGGGACTAAACCTCGTGCACATTTCCTTGATCCAACAACTCTCAGGCCACTGCGCTCTAGATCCAATGGTTGACGCGATTTCGAGATTTCAGCGATTGCAAGTCTAGATTGGAGTCTCCTCTACTCCTCCGACTCCCGATTCCGAATTTTGTGGATATCAAAAGGTTTAAACCCCGTGCACCTTCACATGATCCAACCATTGTCAGATATTTTCACTAGATCTTATGGTCCATATCTATTCTCCTTGCGCACTCTCCTCTTGTTGTCTGAACATAGGCTCCAACGGTCCAGATCTTCCGTCTGTAGCTAATCCCATGGCTATTGTACTCCTCCTCTTAAGCTTCGACTTCCCTCCAAGACTTGGAAGATTTTCAAAGTATCAAAGGCCTCGACCTTTGCTTCCTCTATGAGCCCTGATGGTTTTGGATCTCTCTTGCATTTTGGAAATGATATATCTTTTGAGCTTTGTCAATGGCTTTGACCTCGAAGTGTCTCGACCTACTATTCCTTTTCTATTGGAACTCTGTGCGCAAAGGCACTATTCCTCTTGAGCTTAATAACTTGAGACAAGTTCACACTCGCACACTCCTGGTGTTGTTTGAGTTTTCGAATAAATAAATTTGAAGTATTTCTTGCAGATAAATGCTTCACAACCTCCTAGTGTTCTTCTTCTCGATGCACGTTGTGCAGATGCTTTCTTCACAGAGTGTTCAATAACTCTGTCTTCTTCGAACTCTATGAAGATTTCTTCCTGTGAACACTTGCACTAACTCAATGCCCGCTTGGCAGAGCTCTTATAGAACCTTTAGTAGTTCTATCTTTTCTCTGAACTTGAAATAGAGTTCCTTCATGTGCACTCCTTGCACCTCTGCTGATGAAGGTTCAACGTTATCCCTCTTGAGATTTCCTAAGGTTACCTCACGTCTGTCAATGCACACCTTGCAGTCAAAAACTTCAAGACAGGAAGAAATTGAAACTTATGCAATGCTTCACCAATTATGAATTTAAAACATGAAATGCATAAAAACACGTAAAAACCAAACGCACAGTATGCAGGAAAATATTCTTTTCTATTACTCTCTGTGTATCTATACAATGCTTACAAAGACTGGACTATAACAAGTCTCAGTTCCATCAAGTTCTCCTAGAACTTCTAAGATCTCCTAAGGCCTCTCTACCCAGACCTCTATGAGTCCTAATTTCCCTTTCTAATTACAAAAGAGGGATCTCTACGAGCTTATCCTTAACCACCGCCTCTATGCTATCGTTATCTCAGAGCGACTCCTACCTCTACAGCTACATTACACAAAAAAGGAAGTCGCTGACCTTACTAATCTAGACTTGATGCAGGCACCCATTAAAGTCAAACTCAACCACTACCTGTACAAAGGTGTGGTTTGGCATTAAAATCCTTACAACGCAAATCCCCAAATGGGATTTGATTTCATATTTTTGAAAACTGAGGGTTGCGCCTCTCTCCTCCAGGAATGTGCGCTGGATGTGCTGGTTGGCTGGCGCTTATGCTAAGTTGGAGCGATTCTCCTGCATCATGTTTTAATAGGATGAGGGTACACATCTCTCTCTCTCTCTCTCTCTCTCTCTCTCTTTGAGAGATCCTACTCAAGTATGAATTTATATGTGTCAACCTATTTCTATTGTTTTTTCCATCATTATCTATTATTCACATACAAATTTCATTAGGCACACAAGCATACACACACGTATAACATAAACAATATATACTAAATTATGATTTGTAATATTCATCAAATATTGTATTTTATTCTTCTTGGAAAAAACATAATGTAAAATTCACGAATGCATCTTATTATATATAGACACCACCAAAAGTGCATTTTGATTATAACAACATCATTACTAGTGTTCCTAATTAAATATTGATACGATGGTATGGTTTATAAGTATTGTATTATTATCAATATTACCTATAAATGATGTTCCAAATGTACAAGGGAACAAAAATTGCACCAGCCTTGTATGATCAAATGCACTACCAACTGTACATACATGCATTTTTAAGTGCACCGATAGGTAAAAAAATCAAATCATAAAATTTGATTAGCAATGTACTTATGAGGTAAGCAAACATCACTTAGAGTTCCTCCTTTTCATTTATATGTGCAACAATAAACATGTAAAATTTATATTAATAAAATTCACTCTGTGGTTCCCTTATGATATACCAGAGTGTTGCAAATGGTTCCATCTAATATTATATAGTTCACTGGAAAAGAATATATTTTTATGCTATCCTTTGGCTTCAACAATGTGATGTATATGAATGGTTGTACCAATCATGGTATCTCTACACATTTTGAAACACATTGACAAGTCTAGAAATATTTAATAAATTTGATTTGATTACCGATGTTCTTTTGATATACAAAAGCACCACTTTTTGTTCTAGCGCACATTTCCAAGAACACCAATAAGTGTGCGAAAAATGTATATCTTAAAAGTATTTGTATGTTGATCTTGGTTTATATAGAAACACCAACAATGGTGCCTCTGACATGTTCTATACCACCAATAAGTGGGGTATGTTTATGTTATTAGTCCCTGCCGTAGGCATAGAGGGACTATAGCGATCGATAAATCGTTGACCTGGCATTAGCTTGTGCGTTGACCAGAAATATTTCTCTATTGTCTATTGTTGGAACAAGGGAAGTGAAAATATTGATTTTTATATAATAGAAAGTATCATGTTTGTCAAGATCTGATTGGACAATGGATTGGAGATTTTATTGTCGCCTTCACTATTCTCGATGTAAAATATCTTTACATTTCCAAAGTATTTGGTAGTATATGGTCTTTTTGAATCATAAATTTTGTTATGCATTCGTGGAACGTGGATTAATGCTAGCATTAGTTCGAATGTTTCCCCTTAACATTTTGTACTGGGTTGAATACATTCTCCACGATATTTCTATGTATGATTTTTGCTTTATTGTTGCGTGCTTCGAGAGAACAGTCCTGCCACATGGCATCTTTTCTTAAATGCTTGCACAGGCCTACACCCTTTGATAGTCCTTACTGTCTTAATGGTTTACCTAAGAGATCTGCCAGTCTTAAATTCTTACTGTACAGATGCCTTGCAATACAATTTTGTTCATTCCCGACATCCCTGCTCTTGTGATCCATGTGCGTTGTTTTGTTCCATGATTCTGGTTCTTATTTGATTCAACTTTGCAAAGTTGAGGTCCTGCACTTGTAGTTCGAGCTCTTCGTGGTTGTTCACTGGTTTGTTGTTCTTCAACTTTGCAAGTTGTTGGACCTGTTGTTGCGGTTTGCATTTTTTTTGGCGTTGAGGTCTTCTCATCCTTTGTTGACGGGTAAGTTTCCCTGTTCTTGGTGATTTTCAATATTTTGTTCCAGACCATTTTTGTCTGTGCTCTTAGTTTTTGTTCCTGGAAACAATGCGTCTTCATATGGCGAATGTCGCATCCATAGTTTTTCTGAAAATTGCAATGTAGAGGTATTTACGAAAAGTAGTTGGGAGCTATCATAAGAGGTAACCATCCGGTGGGGTGTAGATGCAGTGTATGCTTCTACTCTGTGGGCCAGAAAACTGCGTCTGTCTGTTTTCTTTCTGCTGAGTTAAGTTATGGTTTTATTTTTTTGCGGTCTTTCTTCTGTTTGGTTCAATTTTCAGTGTTGGTTTGTTTTCTTCTCATCTTCTATGGGAACTAGGGGGATTCAAGTTGAGAAGAACAATGTTTAAATATACATACGGGGATTGGTGCGCTATTTTTCTTTTCTTTTTTGTTTTGCTAGTTTGTATTTTTTGCCTAT
>SNQJ01S0528128.1:0-10721 GCA_010110895.2 Picea sitchensis | reverse complement strand
GTCGCGTTTCCTGACGTACCCGTTTCGAAAACTTCCAGACGTTTCCCCGTTTCGTGCAACTTAGGGAAGAATACAAAAAGAGAAATAACAAAAGACATCATGTCCATGCAGCTGAAGATGACGAGCCACCCAACAAATTAGCTAAAGAAGAGATTGAAGAATATGTTTTGTTTTCTGCTCTCTCAAGATCTGTGACACCTGGAGAGGATACTTGGTTCGTAGATAGTGGTGCCTCTAAGCACATGACAGGTTAGAAGAACACTCTCTCCAGACCTATAGAGAAGGACTCCCCCTAGAAAGTATCACTGGGAGATGATTATCAGTACCTAATCAAAGGAATGGGAGAAGCCACCTACAAACTTGATTCAGGAACTTCGATGAGAATGAAGGATGTACTCTATGTACCGGGTTTGAAAAAGAACTTACTTTCTATTTCGGCCCTAGACAAGAAAGGTTTCAGGGTTGCATTCATGAGAATGAAGGATGTACTCTATGTACCAGGTTTGAAAAAGAAATTACTTTCTATTTCAGCCCTAGATAAGAAAGGTTTCAGGGTTGCATTCATATATGGTGAAGTTCTTATGTGGTCTAAAGGAAAAACTATAGAAGACGCAATTGTTATTGGAATAGAAGAATGTGGTTTGTACATGTTAAAGGGTCACTCAGATGTAGCTTTGATTCACTCTACTGAAAGTCCTTGTGAACTTTGGCATAGAAGACTAGCTCACATCAACTACAAAGCCTTACCATATGTAAGCAAGGTAGTTACAGGTTTACCAGAACTAAAGGTTGATCATGAAGGTGTATGCAAGGGATGTGCACAAGGAAAGAACATAAAGAATCCTTTTCCAAAGAGCGACAATAAAGAAGGAATTCTGGAACTTGTCCACTCAGATGTATGCGGTCCAATGCCATCAACCTCTCTAAGTGGGTATGTATACTATGCATCTTTTATTGATGATTACTCTTGTAAGACTTGGGTTTATTTCTTGAAGTCAAAAGATGAAGTACTTGGAAAGTTCAAGGAATTCAAAGCCTTGGTAGAAAACCTCTCCGAAAGGAAAATCAAGATACTCAAGTCAGACAATGGAGGAGAGTACACTTCAAATGAATTTGGAAGCTTTTGCAGAGATGCCGGGATTAAGAGGGAGCTCACCACTCCCTATAATCCTCAACAAAATGGTGTAGCAGAAAGAAAGAATAGAACGATTATGGAAGTAGTAAAGACTATGATTGGCGATCAAGATCTTCCAATGCACTTATGGGCTGAAGCAACAAGAACAACATTATATGTCCAAAACAAATTATTCCATAGTGCACTTGGATTCAAAACTCCCGAAGAAATGTTCACTAGAAAGAAGCCAGAAGTAAGCCATCTCAAAATATTTGGTTGTCCAGTATTTGTACACATTCCAAAAGAAAAGAGAACTAAGTTGGATCCTTTAGGAAATAAGGGAATATTTGTTGGATACTGTGAGGTCTCTAAGGCCTTCAGAATTTACATACCAAGTTACCATCATATTGAGATCAGCAGAGATGTAACCTTTGATGAAGATGCAACACTCAAAAGATCAAGGAAATGCTAGCTTGAAGAAGTATATGAAGAACCTGTAGCTCCCAGAGTTGCAGAACCGTAAAGGAAGTTGTAATTACCCCTGATGATGAGATTCCAAAAGATCATGATATGATAGAATCTCAAGAACCTCCTCGTATGACGATCACTGACAAGAGAAAGCCAGCTTGGGCGAAAGAACTTATTCAAGATGCAGAGAAGTATGGTGCCCAAGAAGGAACCATGAGACAAAGCAAGAAACCTAAGCCATTCTCCAACTATATGGCCTTGATGTGTGATCTTGCAGAAAAGGAACCTACTTGCTTTGAGGAAGCCGTTCAGAAGAAAGAATGGATGGACGCCATGACAAAAGAATACAAGTCCATTACGAAGAATGATGTATGGGAAGTAGTTCCCAGAACAAAGAACAAAGATGTGGTATCTTCCAAGTGGATATACAAAATAAAACATGTAGCAGACGGAAGTATTGAAAAACACAAGGCAAGATTTGTGGCTCGTGGATTTTCTGAAAAGGAACGTATTGATTATGAAGAAACATTTGCTCCTGTAACTAAATACACTTCTATTAGAATCATCATAGCTCTTGCAGCCAAAATGAAGTGGAAGTTGCACCAGATGGATGTGAAAACAACTTTCTTAAATGGTGTTATTGAAGAAGAAGTGTATATAGAACAATCACAAGGGTTTGAAGTTGAAGATAGAAAGACTCATGTCTGCAGGTTGAAGAAAGCTTTGTACGGGTTGAAGCAAACTCTTAGAGCTTGGTATGGCAGAATTGATAGTTTCCTGACAAGCTTGGGCTTTACCAAGAATAAAGTTGATCTTAACCTATACTTCAAGGTTATGAATGATGAGCCAGTTATATTGCTACTATATGTGGATGGTTTATTCTTGACAGGAGAAAAAAAGCTCATCACAGATTGCAAGAAGAAGCTTGTTGCAGAGTTTGAGATGAAAGACCTAGGCCCGATGCATTATTTCTTAGGTCTTGAAGTTTGGTAGAGCCCAGAGAAGATCTTCCTTAATCAAGGGAAGTATGCGATTGAAATACTAAAGAGATTTGACATGTTGGAATGTAAAGCCATGAACACACCCATGGAAACGAATTTGAAGCTCCTGGTTGATACTTCGTCAGAGTTGGTTGATGCTACTCTATACAGGCAGATTATTGGATCATTGATGTATCTGACGAATACCAGGCTAGATATATGCTTTGCTATGAACACCTTGAGTCAATATCTGGTGGAGCCCAAATGTGTTCACCTTGTAGCTGCAAAGCATGTGATGAGATACCTTAAGGGTACGTTGGATTATGGTCTCTGTTATATTGGAGATCATGACTTCAAACTGTATGGTTATATTGATTCATATTGGGTTGGAAGTGCTTTAGATAGAAAGAGCACTTCAAGATGTTGTTTCAGTTTGGGGTCATCCATGACTTCATGAAAAAGCAGGAAGGAAGCAATCCAATATTGCTCTCAACACGACAGAAGCAGAGTACATTGTAGCATGTTCCACCAGTTGTGAAGCCATATGGCTTCGAAAGTTGTTGATAGGTTTGTTCGATCTGGACATGGAAGTCACCATGATTCTATGTGATAACCAGAGTTGTATAAAGATGACGGAGAACCCAATGTTCCATGATAAGTCGAAGCACATAGAGATCCTGTATCACTACATTCATGATATGGTGCAGAGAGGAGCTGTAAAGCTCCAATATGTTGGCACAGATGAGCAGGTTGCAACTGTGTTGACCAAGCCTCTGTCTTGTGTGAAGTTTGAGTACTCCCGAGACAAGCTTGGTGTAGTCCGAAAGGACCTCCCTCGAAAGGGGGAGTGATGTTGATGATACTATGGTATCCTGACCAACAACAGGTAGCTTCGTTAGGATTTTATATCCTAGGGATTGATCATCCCTGGGCAGGTCCCGAAGGTCCGGTAAGGATGGTCTGTCAGAGTACCTGTGCACGTATATGCCAGCTGTGGTCAGTGGTGGTAGCTCAGTTAGGATTTTATATCCTAGGGAATCTTATGATTCCTAGGAAGATTCCGAAGGTCCGGTAAGGACAGTCTGTCAAAGTACCACGTGGTAGCTTGTTAGGATTTTATATCCTAGGGAATCTTATGATTCTTGGGCAGGTCCCAAAGGTCCGGTAAGGACGGTCTATCATAGTACCACAAATGTTGTTGTTGATGCACCTCTCTCATTCTGTTGCCACATGTTGATGATGATGTTCCAGTCTCGTGCTATTGTTGATGATGTTATTCTAGCTTCGTGATGTTGATGATGATGTTCCAACCTCGTGCTATTGATGATGTTGTTGTTCCAGCTTCATGCTATTGATGTTGATGTTTCAGCTTCATGTTGACGATGATGATGTTGTTACTCTAATTCCATGCTGTAAATGATGATGATATTGATGATGAGAAAAACTTCCGATGATTTATAGATGTGCCAATTAGTGTTCCAGATGTTGATGATGATGTTTCCCTCTCCTTCTCTTGATGATGTTGTATTGAGTCATGTCAATAGAATACCCTTCTCGTTAAGGGGGAGTGTTGAAATATTGTTACTTCGAAGAATATTCTAATTATATTTGAGTTATTATTTTATAGATCAAATCCCCTCTTGTGGATTGGTCAAACTGCATTTGTATAGTGGTATTTGTAAAGTCGGCCCCTAGTAATTATAAAGTGGTTTTATCCACCTCTAGGAGAAGTCGGCTCAACCAAGTGAAGAGACACAACCCTAGTGCCATCTCACACTTGTATTTATATGTGAGGTTGGTGTCTCATTTACACACACTCACTCACTCATCTAGTGTGCATATCTTGAAGGCAGTTGCAGTTGTAGGAGGAAGGAGAAGAGAAGTGCATGCTCATTCTTGGTCTGTCTTTGGTGTTTTGGTCTTAGTCTTGGCATTGTATTGACAATCTATTATTGAGGAAGTTTTTGCTGGGTTTTCTCCCTCATGAGGGTTTCCCAGTATAAAATGTTGCATACCTTGTGATTGTGTTTCTTTCAGTGATCCTCTTTAAACTGTTGTTTTGGAAATGCATTGAATGCTCATGTAATTTGGAAATAAACCTAATAACAACAGTAAAAACTCAACAATTCTTTGATTTATTCATTGTAGACTTGTGACCCGTTCCAAATCTCTATCAACTCATCCTTCGTGCTGAAAATTAACTTGTGGATGACCTCTTCTCCATCTTCAAAAAGGTCCCCTAAATCCTCCATTCTCCCATCCTAGCAATTCCTTGGGTTGATTATTGCATGAGAAAAGTGATTATGATTTAGAAATGTATAGATGCTTGATGGGTTTTGAGGATATATTTATTAAGGGATTGGAGGATCTTCACATTGTCTATATGCATGGTTCTGCTAGTTTGGGTGCTTAGAGTGGATTGAAGCAAAAAGGAAGGGAGTGGGTTTGTAAGCATAAGATTGCATGGCCACCCTTAAAGCCGGACTTTGTGTCCTTGAGCTTAAGTCAATTAGTCAACACAAATTGCTTTTGCTAGTTTTGTGAAGTTTGAAATTCAATTGGGGACATTATGGCTCTAATGGCTACTTGGTTTATAGCTTAGAAGAAAATTTAATTCATTATCCTGCTAATGTAGGGAGGAATTGGAAAAGGGAAAAAACGAGAGAAACTGGTTAGATTGGCATCGGAGTTGCAATATGTAGTAAATCTATCTTTGTCAATTTTAGAGTAGCCAAGGCCCAACAACCAACATGTATCCCTGTTATTTCAGAACTTACTGCTTTGGAGTTTTAAATTGCTATTTAAGCTGTGAAGTTTATCATCCTCCCTCACTGCCTTTTTTGTGACATTGAAATCCTCCAATTCTTAAGTGATCATTGCATGAGGGATGGAGTTCTAGTGATTGTTGGTGGCATTATTAGTTTCCCGTATCAAATTCCAACATACTAGCAATAATAACCTAGTCGTATATGAGTTTGCATGTTAGTAGAGTTCTTAGTAGGACTACATGTGTTGTGCTTAAGCTGAGGACTTAGGTAGTTGCATAATCCAAAATTCGTTGATTTCCTGAGAGTGGCCTGTTACCCCCTCACATGTAGGCGTAACTAGGGGAGATTTTTTCTCCCATTATCCACATCACATACAGTAGTTCCGATGATGACATTTAGGATTCTCCACAGATAGTTGCCTACAGATGCCTCCCACTCTATGCTCAACTCACTCACATCAGATGATATGGTGCATGAGATACATGATCTACCTTGTTTTGATGCTTCATATTAAGTGTTAATGTTCCATGTTTTTGACATGAAAGTAGTGATCACGAGCTGAATTGAATGATGGATCATGATGCTTTGAATTTATACCTTTTTCCTTGTTTAACCATGGTGGTCATCATCATCTCCTAGTCAAGTGTTGTCACTCTTGGGAAAAGTTGTACTAATGGGGGGCCTTGATAGGTGCAACATGTCCATTTCCCAATCCATATGTAACATGCTTTGTTTTTTTCCCCATTTGCGTTATCCATTCTTTTGGGTTGGTTGTCATATGTCACCCATAAAGGTTCATGCCTCATAATCCCATGAGAAGGAGATAGAATGCTAGAGGTTGATGCAACTTGATATAAAAAAAATATAATATAGAAAGAGCAAATGCTAAACTCAAAATGCAAAGCAAAGCAAAGAAGAAAGAAAAGCAAAGTCAAGAACCAAGAAATAATAAGAAGCATGAGTTTTGTCCCCTCGCTAAGAACCAAGAAAGAATAAGAAGCATGAGCTTTATTCCCTCTCTTTGTCCCAAGTTCTATGCAATGAATGCATATCTAACAAAAAAGACTTAGCAAATGAAAATCAAAAGCCAAAAACGGTTGAATGAATAAAGAAAAAGGAAAATAGGGGTTTGGAAAGACACAGTGCCGAGGAAAGGGCAACTCATTTCCTAAGCGCTCCCTCATACAGAGGCGCTCATGAGAATGACTATTGTACATAACCTTTCATGACTATGCCACCACCCATGACTATGCCATAACACATACTACTTGATGGGTTTCTTGGGTAATACTCCTTTTCTTGGGTACTGGCACGCCTAATAGGGGTTCATAATGATCCTCCCATACCTAAACTTGGCAAATTGTATAACTTTATGAGCTAGTGTGAGGTTTGAAAATGATACTTAATGTGATCTATATAGTGGCTTTTACATTGACATGACTCACTTTATATGTTGTATTTGACTTGTGTACATGCCTCTGGGTTCGATGGATACATTGGACCACATCAACCCCTCCCTGGACGATGGATTTCACATGGCTGCCCACTTGATTGAGCCTTGGTGCTTTGGAGGATGTTGAAGGGATACTAGCACATTTGATGGAGGCCGTCCCACTACTTGAGAGAGGTCGTTCCACATATTTTGGAGGACGTCGAGCCTTATGATGAGATGGCTCCCTTGTTGAGATGTCCTAGCACCCATTGGGTATGATTTGACACCTTGATGATGGGACGTTGCACCTTTACATGATGATTTGGCGCCTTTTGATAAGACGCTACACCTTTTGGGCATGATATGACACTTGGTGATGAAACATTGCAACCCTTAGAGGCAATGTTTCAATTTTGGAGCCCCTACACTTGCTTTGTGAGTGAGATGTCCACTTCTTGAGCTCACACATGCTACACATGAGATGGAGCATGCATTTATGAGGGACGTCTTGTCTCTTGAGCACATTTACTTCATTTAGGAGACATTGTTGGGGGTCTCAGTGACCTATCCACTCTTGTATCATGGAAATTTTATGTTTTGTTGCCTTATCTCTAGGGTTTGTGAGAGATAAAGGAATTTTTTTATACTTTTTGGGTTTTTGATGGATGAGAAGGGTGCTTGATCTCTCATATAAATAAGAGAAGCACTTCTCACTTGTAAGTCACTTCTACTTGTGGAGAATCATTACTGCTTGTTTAATATTCTTATCTCTTTTCTAAAATCGCTATGGATGGTTAGTTAGAGCGATTTCTCGAGGATGATGTTTTGTGGATGGCTTTACTTCTTCATGGATGTTTGTTTTGATACATAAACTATTTCTTGAGTAAGTGGTCTCACGTTATCTTGTGGTTTTGTTTATGAATGAATGTAAGTGTAACTGTAGTTCTCTAGTGATGGTGGTGCATTCTCTTTGTTTCCTCTTGAACAAACCCTTCTTTTCAAAACTTTCGGAGGGTTACGAGTGGAGTATTTTAATTGAACTATCTTGGAGTTATAGTAAGGTACCGGGAGGATCTTCTAGGGTTTTTAGTGGACAACCCTATATATCACCCTAGAAGTCACTTACATCTCTTCAAGGGAGTCCTTAATTGACCCCATAGGCTCAAAAAATATAGTAGGCTCTAGTCTTCTCCCTTTAGTCAATCGTAAAACTCATTTATCTCTCGATTTTTATGTTTAGGGTAAAATTAGGGTTTTGTAATAGCAATACATTCATTTTCCTAGACGTTTTGGTATTTGTGCACTTATTTTGCTTAAAAATCATCTTTAAACCATGAAATTGTCTTGCTGATTTTTATTTCAGCCCAATTAGCGCTGGACGCTAGAGTTTCTTGGTTGTTATATTCATTTATAATTTCAGATTTTGTTAGTTATCTAAAACCCTATCTTTATCCATCATCTTAGCTCTATTTTTACTTGATGATTACTTGTTCAAGGGCTAGAATTATTGCTGCTGTTATAACTTGTTTTACTGCTGTAATTTATCACTTTTCATACAAGTTTTGCAACAGCTCTTGGTCTTTTCTTGATTTATAGTGTTTGGGGATCGCCTTGCATGAAATATTGACTTGACAAACATTCTAAATCTGCCCTAGAGTACCTCAAACCAAATCTGGAATTGACCTGTATTAGCGACCTAAACCCAAATCTGTTTGACATATCTCATTGTTGGTATTTTGAGTAGAGGCTTAGGAGGCATTAGACTTGATTGTGTCTTGCCTTAGGGTTCTTATGTCCTACCAGGGAAGCCTCTGTTGTGTTGGATTCTGTCATTCACTAAAAAGAGGGAAATTGTTGCCTAGGTGACTGTGGTGACATTTGCCAATGTTCCACTAGTCTTGGCACCTTGTGAAGGTTTTTGCACTAAGGTTCTAGATTGTGTGGTAACATGGCCAAGTATGGGAATGCTGATCAGCAGTTAATATTATTGCCTATAGTTGTTCACAAAGTGCCACAACAATATATTCTCTTCAACACATCATGTTCTTTTTATGTTGGTTGCTTTCTAGCCTGAGATTGTGAGAACATTTCTAATTTAAACTGGCTGTGAACCCCATTTTATGGATAACCCAATGGGCTGTAGAAATTGAATTGGCTGTACCTACTAAGCAATATAATGATTCAAATAACTTGATTAACTATGATGCAACAACGTATCTGTAACTCGCTGTATTGGAAGATCTTAATTTTTAATATCTCTACCCAATGCCTAAATTTTCCATCCATCTCAGCTTTGCTTGTCCATCTAGGTATCTGAGCCTTAAGAATCTTCATTCAGACCACTGTCAAGAATTTTTTAGCTGTTTCTCTCTTAAGGGAAATTCCCAAATTTCAGTCCTAGATCTAATAGTTTTATGTGTCTTTATCTCTATGTATGCTGATTACAGTCGGGTCTACTTGTGTTAAAAGCAGTGATGGCTGTAGCAGCTTTTAAATCTACTTCTAAACGGACTCAAGTTGTACCAACACGCAACAATGCAAGCAGTATATCCAAAGGCAGATCCGATCCTTCTTCCCAAAAGGGAGCACACAGGAGGTCGAGTAGCCTCAGTGACTTTTCTCAACATGTTCCTGAAATCTCCTCCCCAGCAGACAGTTTTCAGAATATTCAAATAGATGTTGGAAGCCGGAGAGATAATCCCCTCTTTCAAAGTACAAGTCCTGTGCGAGAACGCAGTCCATGTCACTCAGATAATGTAAACACAATAAGAGGCTCCTCAGCTCTGGAAAAAGCTTCCAGACTCTTACAGCAGAGAAAGGAAGACCTGAAATGTAGAAGAGGGCGCTCATTGTCTCGTAGCCAGGGAGGTGTTGCAAATGGTAGTCAAGCTGAGACTGAACACGGACAGCGAAGAGGCCGATCAGTGTCTCGGCACCAGTCCTGTTATTCTCAAAATGGATCTAATCAAAAGGTTCAAGTAGATAGTGGAAGAAGAGGAAGGTCACTGTCTCGTTGCATGTATTCTGACTCAGAGGTGTATTTTTGTATTTCTTTTGGCATAATTTGTGCATTTTTTYCTTATGGTGGGTCATTCACAATTTTTCTGTATCAAGTTTATCTCTTCTCYATTGTTTATCTTGTCAAGGTTATTGAAAATGCTACTTAATTTTAAGCTTGAATGATCATCTCTAGTGCTCATTCATCCTTTGTTGGCTATTTCCAGAGTGACATGGATCCAATCTGCAATAGGATAGGGCAAGGYCAGCACAGAAATCTTGGCAYTGTTGATAGGCAAAGGTATTCTCCTAATAATCCACACACAGATTGGTGCATTGATAAGCAGGGGTTGAAGAGGTGCTCAAGCCAGCAAGATTTTTCACGATACTTTGACAGTTACTCTGTAAGTCATTGATGGTGATTCCTACACATTGTAAACAAAGGAAATCTTTCAAAGGCCTTGTTACGTGATCTTTTTTCTGCACCTTCAACTGATGTATAATGTCAACATTTCTATTAGATTCATACAGCCATTTGATAGTGCTTCTTTTTGTATTAAAATTTAAATCCACTGTGATGATTAAAATCTGAATCCTTTGTTTTATTTGTGTTTCTGTTTAATGATTAGGCAAGAATGATTCTTGAAGAGTCTTAAGGAGATCTGGTTTCTGTTTAATTTTCTGTAAAACATTTAATATTGAACTTTTTACTTTCCTACTTTTGTGAAATATTGCATTTGCTTTGTTGCTTTCCCTTTAGACATTGCAAGATCTAAAAGTTCAATGGATGGTTAGAACCTACTTTTGTTGGTATTTTACAGAGTTGCGTGTCATCATTGTCAGACAATGAATGTTCAGCTATGCCTCCTAATGAATGCATTGAAGAGAAGACAATCCGATCAGTGTATGAGCAGATGAAGGTTTGAACTTTCAATCGTCTTCTAGATTGAGCAATTAAGAGG
>SNQJ01S0527506.1:0-11253 GCA_010110895.2 Picea sitchensis | reverse complement strand
AGTCTTTCCTTGCATGCATCTATGCATACCACCAAATTTTCATTTAGGTCAGCAATATTTAACGCAGCTGCAATAGTGAGTAACTCCTTCAACAAGTTACACTTCTCTTCACATTTAGATGTCCATTAAAGTTTAATTCCATTATTTTGAAAAGAAGTGATGGGATGAGCAATCTTAGAGAACCCAAATATAAACCTTCTGTAGTAACTAGCTAATCCCATAAAATATCTAACTTCTGAAATATTCCTAGGTGTTGGCCATCCTCTAATGGATTCAATATTTTTTGGATCCACTACTATTGTAGCAACCCTTCTGTTACGACTAGGAAAAAGAGAAGAATTTTTTTTCTTTTAAAGCATTAGGAACTTGCGTCAACACCTAATTCAATAACCCATAATCAACAACATCGATATTAAAGGAATTGCAAGTGTCTCATCATCATAATCTAATAACGTCGCAGCCTATGCATCAACATATTTAGTAACGACATATAATCAACACATCATCATAATTAAATAAAGACACAAAAACAAAAGCATCATGAATGGCGACACAAGATCAACTGGAACCATCAATAATTTTAATCGCTCAACTCATCACATAAAGATAATGATGAAATAACAAAAGGATAATATGAGATAACATAACGATAACATAAGGATCATAAATATAACATAAGAAAGACATAAATATACTACGCATCCAACCTACCGTGCAAGGTTAGGACCTCCAAGACACATAAGCAACGCTCAAGCCCATGACCCAATTGATTTTGACCATTTAAGGTCTTGGGGCTGGAGACTATTCTGAGGAAAAAGGAGGTGTCTAAATCCCAATAAATCAGTCACATCTCATATCTCTATAGTAGACCATAAATCACACATCAACATAGTTTCACTGGCACAAGAGTAAGCTAGTTACTTATTCAACAAGTATCAACATTCTTTCGTCGCACAATATTCCAATTAATTAATCATGTACACATCAACAATAAATGACCCAAGAGAAAACAAACTTTAATATAATCACGCGTCAACATATTAATGGTGCAAGAGTATTCTCAACTTTATTTCATGGTGCAAAGGAGTCTAACTACTTAACTTTTATGACATCAACATTGCAATCATGGTGCAAGTAATCTAACCACATTAAAGTTCAAGGTGCAAGATAATCATTAGGTTTATTCCATGTCAGAAAAGTAAACAAATTCGAAACCAATCATACTATAACCTAATTAACATTATTAATGGCGCACAAGTAATCTAAGTACTTAATTAATCACACTCAACACTAATTCAATGGTGCAAGAGAATATATTTATTCACCTAGTTCATTTCATGCACAAATAATATAATAACATTAAGTTCAAGGCGGAAGTAAACTAAATTCCAACAATCATACATCTACATGATCAAGGGCGCGAAGAGATCTACGTACCTAATGACATTTGATCAGAATAATAATGTGACATAACCATTCATGAATGTAGGAATTCAACCAATATGAATGTCATAATCTGACATAACCATTTAGGAACATCACACTCAAACATATCCATTGTCAAACATAACCAGCCATCACCAACCAAATTAAACCAAATTCAATGCAACATAACCATTGATGAATGTAACAATGAAAATTACCATTGACAATTGTAGCAATTTGAAATAATTTTTTGAAGGTGAATGCCTCAATGTGACATAACCATTGATGAACATCTCAACCCAACATAACCATTAAGAATGTCACAATCCTATAAAAAGATCCATGAATGTTTCAATGTGGAAAATCCCTTCATGAACATTGTAATGTGGCATCACATTTGTTGAATGTCACAATATTACATATCCATTGATATGCGAAGATAAATTTCACAATCCTAAATAACCATTCAGTAGTGCAACAATTTGACATAAACAACCGTCCTTAACCAATGTCAAGCATTGATAACAACCTTGATGATTGTCACAATGTGACATTGACTTTGATAAACTATGCAAAAAAAACCTTGATGAATGTCAGAAGATGATAAAACCCTTGATGAATGTCACAATGCAACATTAACTTGGATAAACTCATAAATATAAATAATATTTTTAAACCATTAACCTTGGCCAATCACAATCAAACACCATAGTGAATCATAATGAACAATTGCCAACCAAATTCATCTAACATTAGAGTGACATAACCCTGATGACCATCACAATGCAACATAACCATTTGGGATCTTTATCCTGTTTACCTCCAGTTGGTTGTATTTCGCTAGCAAGGGTCTGCATTCTCGAGTGAAAAGATGTCCCAGCAAGATCCTGTGGAACATGTGGAGATGTAGAGTGAATGTTTGTAAAAGCAGGGGTAGGGATCGAAGTGCCTTGGGAATGAGTAGAGGTGATGAGTCCAGCATTAGGATAGCATTGTGTTGACGCAATGGTAGGGTTAATGACCTGATCAATGGGGTGATTCATAGTTTGACCAGATGGCCCACTTTCAATATGAAGGTCATGAGGATTACAGGGTTGTCAAAAGGATTCAAAATTCTCATAGAGATCGCATCCTGATGAAGTCCTCCATATAGAATGATTACATATGGGATTTGTATCTACTGCAATGGTAGGAAGAATAGGAGTCCTATACTCATCACCAAAGGTTGGTTCTCTTGATCCCATATATGTGTCGGTAAAAGCTCTCGCAGGTAACTGTGGGACCTCTTCGTCTATGACGTTCCCAAGATATTCTAAACGAAGAAAAAATGGTTCGAGAGGAATTGTCGACACAGATGTAGTGCGGGGAGTGGGATTCTCAACCATAACCAAAGCGCCTTATGAATTATCTAACGGAGGATCAACAACATTTCCAATGTCAGAGTGATTTTCTACCTCTCCACGGTAGTTGTATTATGGAAGGTTAGGAGGTTAGGGTTGGTAGCCTTCTGGAGGCATCTCTTGCATCCTATGTGATCAACGAAGACATTTATCATATACAATCTCAATTTTGGAAAATAAAGTACACGCTGAAAATATAACGCCAACTAACGAAAAGAAATAGCATATGCTAATAAAATCTAGGAATCAAAACCAAGAAAACAAAACTTTTCTCAATGATTGTACTAGTTGGTGATGAAATCGAATGTCGCGTGATCAAGTCAAGAAGGGGATAGGATATGGTGGAACAGTTACAATGGTGACCTACTTAACGGAATTTCACCTTGGTGCAAGCTTCCACGTAGTAATTGTGGATTTACCCTCCAAGGAGCCCAAGTGAGTTTGACCAATGTTTGTTCCAGGTACAATGAGACTTCCCTTCACCGTCACCTAGTGTAACTACCTAGGGATTATGGCAACTAAGGACACCAACTCGCAGTCAGCCCCTAGGCAGGTACAGTGCACAGTGTGATCCGAACGTATGGGCAGGTTAACAAGTCTGAAATCAACTCGAGAGGCTCCCACACATAATCATGGGTATACCCTCAAGTGACCTCCAATATACGATCCGAAAACTACAAATAGTTTAACCACAGAGGGATAATGTTTGTAATTCTCCCGAATGTGACCTCGTGCATAACCCCTGTGTGAGAGGGGGATCCCAGAAAGCCTATACGACAATTGGATTTGACTCTCCCTATCTCAGGATCCTAATGTTTGTTTTGAAAAACCTTGGAGAGTTGTAATCACAGCCTAATCCAAAGTACTAATCCTAGTCTAATGTTAGTGGAAGATCCTAAAAACAAAATGTTCTAGATAATTTTTAATTAGCATTCATTTTGTAGTTGTTCTTTACTCAAAGGGTGTATGAAAATGAAACTGATGGTATGATGACTCAATTCCAAAAAAATGCACAAGAAGGTGATAAGCAGTCATTTCTTTCGATGAATAGGTTTTTAAGGGAAATAGAAAGAGTTGTTTTCACTATCAAACACTAAGATGCAATGTCCTCAATGAATTGTTTCTCAATCAAATCCAATGCAATGCTAAAAATTTCAGAAATGCCATCTAATATCCAAACCAATCACTAAAATATGTCCTTTTTCTTATATGTGAATGATAATCAGATGTAAAACTTCTAAATGTCAATCATACTTCAGGATTAAACAAACAGAAGCAAACCTCACACAAAACACAAAATTCACTATCGTCATGAAATAGACAAGAAGGAAAAAGATAACCAAATTTGCAAATAAGAACCAAAAAACCTCAAAAAAAAGAGAAATGTTGGAAAACTGACCTCAAATATCAAACGGAAAGGTTCACAGACCTTTGGATTTCCTCAAAAAATCTTCCACTCAGTCAGATAAAGGAGAAGAAAACAACAATTTAACTCTAGGTCAGCAAAGACAAAGAGTGACTTCAAGGCAAGGAAAGAAAATGTCAAATCCCCAAACAATAAGAGATCAATCCTTAGAAAACAGGGTGTTCAAGGCCAATAACAAGATGGATTGAGAGTATGAGGCCTTGAGCAAATGCAAAAGGCAAAAATTGAACCCAGAAAATGAAAAACTAGAGGGCTTTTCACTGAAAATGGGATAGCGCTATGGTGTAAGGGGTACCAAAGCACTCCAACACTCTGTGTAAGATCACCAGGGAGTGTTGGCACTCTGATCGCAAGGTCAGGGGAGCGCTCTGCTGCAAAATCTCAGAAAAATGCCCAGAAACTCAAAAGATCAAGGAAATTGAGTCAATCATGGTGATCATGATGACATATAGAGGCAATCAAACAAATATAAGAATCAAAAAGACAATATGGAGAAGGTAAATTGAGTGTGAAAAGTCCCAAAACAAGAACTGGGAAAAGAGACAAAAATCAGAGCTCATCCCCAGTGGAGTCACCAATTTCTGTTGTAGGTGAATCCCCCTGCGAACAAGTGGATTCCCTCTTGGTCTCTAGACTCCAAAGGCCAAGACAAAAAAGTGATTAACATGGACACTAACTTCCTTTTATATCTAATCAAGCTAATAAATGAAAGAGAAGGAGAAATATATGTACCTTATTAGCGATGTTTGTCCTCACAAAGTCCTGGCTGAGCTTTGATCCTGAGCTCCCTCATAGGTCCTGTAGGACAAACAAAGATACAATGGACTTCCTACTCTACTGAGATTAGCTCAAACATAGATCCATCTACTCCAGACAAACTCATATGGAACAAGCATAAGTTTGAAAGAAACAGGCCAAGCATTGATGTTTGTGAAACTTGCAACACTTGTGGCCAAGATGCGACACTTGCAGACAAGATGCGACACTTACAACACTTGTAATGACGACATTTGTGACACTATTGAAGTGAGTAATTTTGAGGTGTAACAATTGGTCCCTGACATATTCCAAATATTTTCCTACCAATAAGGTGACTCCAATTTTTTTGAAAGAATCACTGAAGAGGATGACCAAGTGGTCAATAATATACTTCTTCAAATTGGGATTCTGAGCATTCCATCATTTTGGTATGGTGGGACCAAAAATATCTAAGGGCTTATAATTCATATGCTTAAAAAAGGAGTTCTTTACTGTAGAAAAATATGATCGTTAATTCAAAATAACTTTAGATATATATCTTTCAATTAGATGATAGGAAATTAATAAGATGTTAATAAATACCTCAGAGTTTTTGTATATTGAAAGGAATATTGTTCTCTTCCACCAAAAAGGTAACTGGTAGTGTTCCCTTGTTGGTAACACATGACAATCTAGGAAAGAAATATGTAGGATGACYAATTGCCTCATCTTGGCCACCATCAAGTGGTTGGTCTGGTTTGTACTCCATTGAAGGTGYTTCATGGGCCCCAAAACATTCAGTCGTCTCAATCTGAGGGTTGTTGGCCAGAGGAAGAGARCCAAAGAGACTCATGTTTATGTGGCTCACGGTAAGACATTGTGGTGTTTGAGCATCGCTGCTACCAACGCCAACCTCAAGAGCAGGTTGTTGAAGTTTTCTAAATAATTCCTAGAAAAAGAAAACATATTTTATTTAGATAATATAAAAGTAGCAAAAAAGAAATCATAAATGAACATATGTGATAAATAACCTTTTTAAAATATTTCTCTTACCACAGATTGTTTTGTTTCCTCCATCAAAACTCTGCATATTTTTTGATATCCGCAAGCATTAAAACATTTTTATTTATTTAAAAATAAATTTATGTTTATGGAAATTTGTACTTGGTATAAATAAGACATTTAACCATTATATTTTGACTATTGTGAAAGAGTTTGACTTTCCAATTCTCCTCCCTTATGGACATATGTATGAGAATTTTTTTTTTAATATATTTAATGTAGGAAACAAATGGAACAACCAGGTTAAAAAAGATGATTATAACTCCATGAGTGGGAAATATATTTGAGTTAAATCGGAGCTGATTTCAACAAGTGACACAAGTGGAGTTTTGTCATTGCAAGCCCCTAAAAATCAAGGATTTGTAAAGATATGAATTTCCAAGGAGGGAAATGGAATGAAGAAAATTCCTAGGAAACGAAAATGGATATATACAACATATGTGGGAAGCACAACATTGCTTAGTATGTTGTGGAAAAGATACATTTTGTTGTGTGAGTACTTATGTGTTAGTAAAATGATTTTCTGAACTATACATAGGCACTTTTGGCTAAGGAGTGGAGCTTTGTTTTCCCTTATGGAGTCATGAATAGGCTAGGGGGTGACCAGGACAAGTAATCTTGGTTTTTTTGCATCTATGATTGGGAGGAACCTGGTTGTTCCAATTGTTTCCAGCTTGAATGATACAGATATGTGTTTTATTTGACCAATCCCTACTCATGTTGGATTATTGATTTGCATGTTAGATACCAAATTAGATTTATATAGATGTAGGTATACTAAAAAAGTTAAAATAGTCACTTTCATTAAACACAGATCTCATAATATGGAATTATGCATTTTAGTTATAAATCATGAGAAAGGGGGTTTTAATAAAATCTGTATAATTCCATGAAATTTAAATTCAGGAAATTACCATGCAACTGTAGTATAGTTTCTAAATGTCTTACAACCATGGAATATCTGGAAGAATTATGTATTAAAAGAGGAAAATGAATATATTGTTAGTTCTATAGAAATGCATAAGATTAAGTTTTTGTAGTTTATGGTTGAATAAATATGAATACATAAGGTAGACAATGGGAAATTCTTGTAAATCTACATAAATTAAACAATGACTAATATATTGTATATAAATCCCTTTTTTGGTATAAAGTTGCATAAATTCCATAGGAACAAGATAACTCTATCTA
Source organism: Picea sitchensis (assembly GCA_010110895.2). Classification (NCBI taxonomy): domain Eukaryota; kingdom Viridiplantae; phylum Streptophyta; class Pinopsida; order Pinales; family Pinaceae; genus Picea; species Picea sitchensis. The sequence continues at coordinate 4,011 of SNQJ01S0527506.1, read as the reverse complement.
ATTGTTTATGTGTTCTTCTATTTGTATTCCATATCCTCGTTACATATATGTGTTTTCTACCAGATATCATAACGCACCCAACCACCCATAGGACGAGCTATGCTACTTCAATCCCTCTCTCAGACTACTTTCTCTTATAGATACATTTCATATTAATAAATATGCATAAAATAAAGGAACTAAATGACATGCACATCAATCAGAAGAAATCATGCATACTCTAAACATATTGAATTCAACGATAAATAAAATACGCAATGCAAATAATTCATACACGGGTAAATAATACCATCAAAGAGAGAACTTATCTTTCATACAATGAAACCACTAACTGGTTACAGACCAAGGAATTTCCACCCAACCATAGACATTGTTCTTCCAACTCTCAACAACAATGTCACCCATGAGCTAGAGATATGAATCTACAAGGACGATTCGAGAGTGTTACTTGACTTCCAAAACCAGTGAGTACTCAATCTCTCATAGGCTTCCCATCACCCAAAATAATCCAAGTACCCATGTCTCTTCTACCCATCCTACACAAACCAATAGAAAGGGACCCCACCCTTCTCTGTTACGCAGTCCCTCAAGCAGTCCTTCTCCTTCCATGACTCCAATGCAGCTAGTCTAGAATCTCCATGTTAGGTGATCAGGGGATCAAAATTTGCTCAATTTTCAAAGTGATCGGACTGAGACGAAAATAGAGTCATTGCGTCCGTCTCGTTTTCCTGATTCCGGCGGTATATTTATTTTCGCAAATGGAGTCCGTATGGAGGAGATATCGCGATTTGACCGCCAAGTCAAACAGGAAAAATTTGGGATGCTGACTGTACCTGTCCGTACAGTCCGTACGGCCACGTGGAGGGCCGTACCATCTTGCTGACGTGGCATATTGATGATGTGGCACCGTTTGGTTGGATGTTCGTTGACCAGTGATGTGTTGACACATGTCATTTGCAGTGAATAAAGTTTGGACACGTGGCCCAACCCATTGGCGCCACGTGTCACTATCCGGCTGGTTTATATGGTTGGTTGATTTGTGTAAAATGTTTTGGGTCCACGGGGTTCGACCCCGGGACCTCCCCCTCTATGCAAAGGCTTAACAAACATCCGCTAGCCAACTGTCTGTTACATGATTCTTGTTTGAAAGGCGAGCAATATTGTATTAAAATTTGCATTTGTTTATGTTGGAAAGGGGGGTCGGGCCGTGGCTTAGCCCTGACCCGTGGCTATATGGAAACATATATGACTGTAGCATAAAACCTTTCGGCGCGCATTTTTTTGTTGTAATATATTGTATTATGATGCAGGAGCATCCACACCTCGTCATGCGAGGCTGCATGTGGAGAAAAGACAAAGAGACCGTAGGGGGACGCCAGCATCACGGTTTTGACCATTTTTATGAGCGCCGCCGTTTAAATGAAAGCATCTATATTTAGGCGTACTTGTATACTGAAATAGACCACGAGCAGATAAGCTCTCATCCTCGTACAACAGAGGCACTTATTAGATTTAATGCAGAAAGATTAGATTTAGTGCAGGTAGATAGGACCATTAAGTTTAGATTTGACAATTTAGCTTTTGAGAGGGAAAATAGGATAAAGACACCCTCCTTTGTATTATTGCATTAAGGGCATTAAAGTCGGTATCAGCATTAGCATTTGAGGAGAAGGAAGGAGAACAGACAGAGAGCTGGTGGAGAATCCCCATGTACAGATATTGAATTTATAGAGAAATTTGACTCAATTTCATGGCTGTGATTATTCTCTGTATACTGTTAACCTTATGTTGTTGTATGCTTGCTTCTTGTTATGATTTCATTATATATGCTGCATATGTGATCTCATGGCAGATTAGAAATCTGGGGGAAAGGAGAGAATGAGTTTCGCTTATTCCACTGATTGAATCAGGAGATTCCTGTATAGAGTGTAGTCGAATTCTTCCGCATAGAGTGCGTAGAGGAGGTTCAATAGGATAACTCTTACTCTCATCTACCAGGAGTAACTAGGTTGAATCTCATCCCATGGACGTGATTGTCCCTTGTGTATTGTTGGGATTATGCCTTTGTATCTTCGTTTCGGGTTATATCCTTCTTTCGTATGCTCTGTACGTGATTATGTGGAAGAATTAGAAGCTGAGTGCCTAAGAGAATGAGTTCAATTATTTCTCTGCTTAAGCCAGGAGATTCCTGCATCGAGTGCAGTTGAATACCTCCGCATAGAGTGCGTTGAGGAGGCTAAGCAGTGGAACTTTGGTTCTCTTTAACTCAGATTCGTTTTGAGTAATTCGAGCCGTGCAGGTGAGTGCATGTTGGATTGGAGTCTCAGAAGCAAGTCTGAGAACAGAGAGGCCGGAGTCCTATGACGAGGACAGTGCCGAGCCCGGAAAGACTTCAACACTGGAAAGCGTTGGAGGTGGGCTGCTGGGAGTGTTCGAAAAAGTTATCAGAAGGAGTCAGAGGAACAACGCTCCGAAGGATTTGCACCTTTGTTTTCGGTTGCACTGGATGGAGGTGGCGAAGTGGAGAAACTCTTCGAGAGGAAGAGAATCGACGACTTGAATCGTCGTAGAGAATCACTAAGACCGCGACCCAATTTGTAGGTCAGGTGTATCGGGATTTCAGGACGGAAGATTCCTACTTCTCGTAGAGTGAAGTCACGAGAAGGCTAAACACGACATCCCGAAATGGTTTGCATGGTGTACGTCGGGATTTGATGATATGACAGGTGACCTCGGAACATTGGATTTCGGGGGCTGGAGGCCTCAAGTCTATTCTTGGGAGTAACGAGAACGCGAGGTCGTGGGATTCCGAGTCATCGGTATATCGGCACTTCGGGTCTCGGAGGTTGAGAACTCGAAGGTATAAGAGACGCTAGCCGCGAGCCGCGATAGCACGAGGTCCCAACATACCGAGGGAAAGTCAACGTTGACCAGAAGCATCGGGTCTCAGAATCAGGGAGTCCAGTTCTCCGTTGTGAAACTTGCGAAGTCGCGAGGTCCGATCTTCCGATTCCTCAAGGGAGAATCGCGCGGTAGTGTTCCTGTGGGTAAGGAATTCCCAAGGAGGGTAAGAAGGGACTTGAACCCTTCGGGCCATAGGTAGTGAAGGTCCTGGTGGATGCGACCGGCCACTACGAGAGTGGGGTTGCGTCAGAGTGGTATCAGAGCCTGGAACTTGTTGGGTATTTCAGGCGAAAGAAGGAAAGCACTCCGATACACACGACTTGCGTCAGAGTGGTATAATNGATATGACAGGTGACCTCGAAACATCGGATTTCGGGGGCTGGAGGCCTCAAGTCTATTCTCGGGAGTAACGAGAACGCGAGGTCGTGGGATTCCGAGTCATCGGTATCTCGGCACTTCGGGTCTCGGAGGTTGAGAACTCGAAGGTATAAGAGACGCTAGCCACGAGCCGCGATAGCGCGAGGTCCCGACATACTGAGGGAAAGTAAACGTTGACTAGAAGCATCGGGTCTCGGAATCAGGGAGTCCAGTTCTCCGTTGTGAAACTTGCGAAGTCGCGAGGTCCGATCTTCCGATTCCTCAAGGGATAATCGCGCGGTAGTGTTCCTGTGGGTAAGGAATTCCCGAGGAGGGTAAGAAGGGACTTGAACCCTTCGGGCCATAGGTAGTGAAGGTCCTGGTGGATGCGACCGGCCACTGCGAGAGTGGGGTTGCGTCAGAGTGGTATCAGAGCCTGGAACTTGTTGGGTATTTCAGGCGAAAGAAGGAAAGCACTCCGATACACACGACTTGCGTCAGAGTGGTATAAGATATAATGTCGCCGCGAAGAGAAAGGCAGTCGCCTGAGCGCGAAGACAGGGATGCCCGAAGAAGGGGTAGACAAGCAGGAAATCCAGCAGGAAATGCTGAGATGGAACGTCAGATACGAGATCTCCGGGCGAGACTCGAATATATGGAGACTACCCAAAGGCGTGGAGCCGACGCAGGGGAGTTCAGCGATCCCGAGATTGAAGAGGAAGCTGGACATGAGGAAGGGGAGGTCTCATC
>SNQJ01S0521909.1:0-10950 GCA_010110895.2 Picea sitchensis | reverse complement strand
GGCATACCATTCTATGGAGGAGGACCCCCTCAGAGACCACTCTATGGAGGAGGACCCCCTAGGGTACCACCCTATGGATGAGGGCCCAATGAAGGACCCCCTCGAGGACCACCCTATGGTGGAGGACCACCTTATGAAGGAGGACCTCTAGAAAAACCACCTCATGAAAGAGGACAATATCACCAACCTCCACACGTCAACAAGCAACTCCCATTCTTGGAAACTTTAGATTTTCCATATGTTTCATGGTTGACTAATGACCCCATATTCCATTCCCCTTTTTGGCCCCTCATTCCTGCCAAACTTCCATCTGATATTCCAAAATTCTATGGAAAACCTGGATAAGATACAAATAATCATGTGATGACTTTCCATCTATGGTGTTCTTCAAACTCCTTGATGGACGATTTTATTCGATTACGACTTTTCTAGCGAACCTTTATAGGATCAACAACTAAATGGTATATAGAATTGTTGCATAACTCCTTTGAAAAATTTAATTCACTTGCCATGGAATTTTTGACACACTTTCAATTACCTATTCACTATGAGATCAATACTAAGCTATTAACCTCATTATGCCAATCAATTTCCACCCATATTTCAGATCACATTCATGAGTGGAGGTCTCGACGACGATTAATCAAATCCACAATCCTGGACCAACTATTTTTCGATTGGTTCACAAAGTATATTTTTCCACCTATAGCTGGAGATGTCTCCATGGGAGGCACCGTTACCAAGGAACAAGCTATCAATCGAGCCCAGTATTTAGATTTGGTATACTCTCAATCGGGCACGTTATATGACCTAATTCCTAATGCTCCTCAATCGTCCAATGATCAAACCAAAAAAACACTTGGACCCCATGCAAATGGTATGACCAATCCTACTTCCACAGACACAATTGTTCAGATGACTACGAAACATATTCAATCGACTAAAGCTACCAATCCTAGCTCATATGTTCATACTGACACTCCAAATAATCCCTATGCTCAAACCACTAAGGTTAATATGGTGCAATCAACCACACCCAAAAACTTGCATCAATCTGAAGGAAAAAAGAAGGGTAATAATAATAATAATAAAAAGAAAAACTCTTCTAAGCAATCGGGCCCCATAACCCAAGAAAACAATGTTGAGGGTAAAAGAAAATGAAAAGATAAATATCTCTGCATGATTTGTAAATAGGATCATTTCACTAAAGATTGTCCTCATCTCATTGAAATCCATCAATATCTCGAGTGATGCACATCCTCTTCTACACCTACAGTTTTAACAAATCCTTTCGCCCCTAGCAACAACAACTCATCGTGCAAACGCAAGCACCACCATCAGGGGGCAACCCCAAATCCGCATCAGTAAACATCTTGATGGTTAAATATGTGGCCATATCTACTAGAGCCAATAATTATGATTCTCCATAAGGTGATTCTTTACCCAAGGATCCCTACTCAACCACCCCACCCAATGGCCCTCTCACACTATAGAATCCAACTATTGAACCTGCCTTACACCCTCCAAAGGGAGTACTTCATCGAACTACACATAATCCTGATGCTCAGGTAGACTAACACTATAGTATAGTAGAATATCTCATTCAATCCCCTTGTGCCATGTCGGCACTAGAAATATTGCAGTCCTACCCTATGCAACGTAAAGCCTTATTATCATCCATTGGTGGAATTGAAACTATAGAATCCAATGTTATTTCCTTCGACATGAATTGTAATGACTCCCTCCTATCACACTAATTAGCATTACAAATCACTATTCGATCTCTCAATAAAAATGTTTTCCAAACAATGATTGATGAAGGCGTTGGAACATGCATCATGTCCTTGACATATTGGAAATATCTTGGTTCTCCCCAACTTACAACATCATAAACCATCCTTAAAGATTTTCATGGACATTTTTTCAAACCCCACAAAATTCTCCCCTCATTACCCATTGAACTTGTGGGAAAAAATGTTTCAATAGAAGTCGAGGTGATCGATGCCACACTTGAATATAATTTGATTTTAGGTCACATATGGTTTTACGCCATGATTTTTTTTGCATCTAGTGTCTTTCGACCTTTCAAACTCCCCCATCAAAGTAATATCATCACATCACTATAGAACAACTAGATTTTTGTACACCATATGTGTGAATCAATCCTAATGAAAATGTCCCTTTTATAGGAGAGTCTTCTTTGGGATGCCAAATCATCGTGGTAGGCCTTTATCCTTGTTTAATGAGAACTTTCCCCCTCCCCCCACTAGACATAACCCCAACCATCTCCATCAATATGATCTTCGTGGTTTCCAGTACACCCATCATTTCAATGACCCTTGGGTAATCCCTCACCCATCTACTATAGAATCTTATGGAGACACCATTCCACTATCATCGATCGAGTGGGAATATTCAGTTATACAAACCACAAGAGAATATTTCGATTCTCATTCTAGTCTCCTACTGGATGAGGAACTATACCATTTTTTGTCTCCCTATTGGGCTACCTATACTTTAACGTCCCACAACTTTCTCAACATCATCCTTCCTTCAAATGAAGCCATTATGGAATTCATGACTTTGCAATAAAAACCTTGGGAGGATTCTCATCATCGATCCTCCTTCCTTCCCTTTGGACAGAAGAAAGAAACCCTTTGGATAAATATCCCTGCATGATTTGTAAATAGGATCATTTCACTAAAGATTGTCCTCATCTCATTGAAATCCATCAATATCTCGAGTGATGCACATCCTCTTCTACACCTACATTTTTAACAAATCCTTTCGCACCTAGGAACAACAACTCGTCATGAAAACGCAAGCACCCCCACCGGGGGGAAACCCCGAATCCCTGTCAGTAAACATCTTGATGGTTAAATATGTGGCCATATCTACTAGAGACAATAATTATGATTCTCCATAAGGTGATTCTTTACCCAAGGATCCCCCCTCAACCACCCCACCCAATGCCCTCTCACACTACAGAATCCAACTATTGAACTTGCCTTACACCCTCCAAAGGGAGTAATTCATTGAACTACACATAATCTTAATGCTCAAGTAGCCTAACATTATAGTATAGTAGGATATCTCGTCCAATCCCCTTGTGCCATGTTGGCACTAGAAGTATTTCAGTCCTACCCTATGCAGTGTAAATCCTTATTATCATCCATTGGTGGAATTGAACCTACAAAATCCAATGTCATTTCCTTCGACACGAATTGCAATGACTCCCTCCTATCACACTAATTAGCATTACAAATCATTGTTCGATCTGTCAATAAAAATGTTTTCTGAACAATGGTTGATGAAGGTGCCACAACATGCATCATGTCCTTGACATATTGGAAATATCTTGGTTCTCCCCAACTTACAACATCATAAACCATCCTTAAAGATTTTGATGGAAATTTTTTCAAACCCCACAAAATTCTCCTCTCATTATCCATTGAACTTGCAAGAAAAAATGTTTCAGTAGAAGTCTAGGTGATCGACACCACACTTGAATATAATTTGATTCTAGGTCACATCTGGTTTTATGCCATGAGTTTTTTTGCATCTAGTGTCTTTCGACCTTTCAAATTCCCCCATCAAAGAAATATCGTCACATCACTGTAGAGCAACTAGATTTTTGTACACCATATGTGCGAATCAATCCTAATGAGAATGTCCCTTTTATAGGAGAGTCTTCTTTGGGATGCAAAATCATCGTGGTAGGCCTTTATCCTTGTTTAATGGGGACTTTCCCCCTCCCCCCACTAGACATAACCCCAACCGTCTCCATCAATATGATCTTCATGTTTACCAGTACACCCATCAATTGCAATGACCCTTGGGTAATCCCTCACCCATCTACTATAGAATATTATGGAGACACCATTCCACTATCACCAATCAAGTGGGAATATTCAGTTATACAAATCACAAGAGAATATTTTGATTCTCATTCTAGTCTCCTACTGGATGAGGAACTATATCATTTTTCCTCTCCCTATAAGGCTACCCATACTTTAACGTCCCACGACTTTCTCAACATCATCCTTCCTTTTAACGAAGCCATTATGGAATTCATGACTTTGCAATATAAACCTTGGGAGGATTCTCATAATCGATCCTCCTTCCTTCCCTTTGGACAGAAGAAAGAAACCCTTTGAATAAATATCCCTGCATGATTTGTAAATAGGATCATTTCACTAAAGATTGTCCTCATCTCATTTAAATCCATCAATATCTCGAGTGATGCACATCCTCTTCTACACCTATAGTTTTAACAAGTCCTTTCACCCCTAGCAACAACAACTCATCATACAAACTCAAGCACCCCCACCGAGGGGCAACCTCGAATCCCCGTCAGTAAACATCTTGATGGTTAAATATGCGGCCATATCTACTAGAGCCAATAATTATGATTCTCCATAAGGTGATTCTTTACCCAACGATCCCCCCTCAACCACCCCACCCAATGGCCCTCTTACACTATAGAATCCAGCTATTGAACCTGTCTTACACCCTCCAAAGGGAGTACTTCATCGAACTACGCATAATCCTAATGCTCATGAAGCCTAACACTATAGTATAGTAGAATATCTCGTCCAATACCCTTGTGCCATGTCGGCACTAGAAGTATTGTAGTCCTACCCTATGCAGCGTAAAGCCTTATTATCATCCATTGGTGGAATTGACCCTATAGAATTCAATGTTATTTCCTTCGACACGAATTGCAATGAATCCCTCCTATCACACTAATTATCATTACAAATCACTGTTCGATCTCTCAATAAAAACGTTTTCTGAACAATGATTGATGAAGGTGCTGCAACATGCATCATGTCCTTGACATGTTGGAAATATCTTGGTTCTCCCCAACTTACAACATCATAAACCCTCCTTAAATATTTTGATGGAAATTTTTTCAAACCCCACAAAATTCTCCCCTCATTACCCATTGAACTTGCAAGAAAAATTGTTTCAGTAGAAGTTGAGGTGATCGATGCCACACTTGAATATAATTTGATTTTAGGTCACATCTGTTTTTACTCCATGAATGTTTTTGCATCTATTGTCTTTCAACCTTTCAAATTCCCCCATCAATGGAATATCATCACATCACTGTAGAACAACTAGATTTTTGTACACCATATGTGCGAATCAATCCTAATGAGAATGTCCCTTTTATAGGAGAGTCTTCTTTGGGATGAGAAATCATTGGAGTAGGCCTTTATCCCTATTTAATGGGGACTTTTCCCCTCCCCTGCTAGACATAACCCCAACTGTCTCCATCAGTATGATCTTTGTGGTTACCAGTACACCCATCAATTGCAATGACCCTTAGGTAATCCCTCACCCATCTAATATAGAATCTTATGGAGACACCATTCCACTATCACCGATAGAGTGGGAATATTCAGTTATACAAATCACAAGATAATATTTTGATTCTCATTCTAGTCTCCTATTGGATGAGGAACTATATCATTTTTCCTCTCCCTATTGGGATACCTATAATTTAACGTCCCACGACTTTCTCAACATCATCCTTCCTTCAGACGAAGCCATTATGGAATTCATGACTTTGCAATATAAACCTTGGGAGGATTCTCATCATCGATCCTCCTTCCTTCCCTTTGGACAGAAGAAAGAAACCCAAATACAAACCCTCTCTTCGACTAATATTCAAGATCCATCCCTTTTAATTTCCACATCATATCCTATTTTGTCTTAAGGCAATTTGGGAAATATTTCCAAAACCATTTCGATTGATATTTCAGTTAAACCTAGGGTCGTGGAAAACATCCAGATAGGCACATATTATTCGCCTGAATAAATCAAAGATTATACTTCCCTATTCAAATAATTGTGAGACATATTCTCTCGGTCATATGAAGAGATGTTAGGAATTGACCCACAAATTGTTTTCCATGAAATTAAAACTTACCCCGAAGCCCATCTAGTTCAACAATGACTCCACCCAGTTCACCCTAGGAAATTTGCACCAATTAAGGAAGAAGTTCAAAAATTATTGAATGTTGGTTTTATTTATCCCATGCCCCTAACTAAATGGGTGTCCAACATCATACCAATTAGAAAAAATAAAGGAACCATCCATGTATGCATTGATTATAGGGACCTCAACAAGGCCTATCCTAAAGAAAATTTCCCTACCCCTTTCATCGATAAAATCATCGATGATTGTTTCAAATGTGAATTTTTATTGTTTATGGATGGCTTCTCCGGATATAATCAAATTGAAATCACTCTGGAGGACCAGCACAAAACCTCCTTTATCTTCCCATGGGGAATTTTCGCATATCGAAAGTTACCATTTGGTCTTAAAAATGTTGGTGCAACATTCCAGAGGGCCAAGTCTTATGCCTTCCATGAAATTAATCATATCATACAACCTTACCTTGATGATATCCTTTCTCAGTATCCTAAGAGGTCCAACCACGTAGATCACCTACGCTAAATCTTCATATGTTGTTGACATTACAAAATTCACTTAAATCCACACAAATGAATTATTTTCATGGAGTCTGGTCATTTACTTAGCTTCATTGTATCCAAGTTTGAGACTAGAGTTGATCCTCTTAAAGTCGTGGTAATCATATAATTTCCCCCTCCCACCTTCGTAATCCAACTTCAAAGTTTGGAAGGGAAAGAAAACATCCTTAGATGCTTCATTGCCAATTATGCTCAAATCACCAAAGGTTTCATGTGATTATTGAAAAAGGGTGTACCTTTTATTTGGGATGAATAGGCCCAACGATATTTTGTTCGTTTTAAGTAGGGTATTACATCCACACCATTAGTCAAACCCCCAAATTACAATAAAAATTTCATCCTATACTTAGAAACTTTTGAAACAATCATTGGAATGGTATTAGTCCAAACCGACGATCAACATAATGAAAATGTTATTTATTATCTCAGTAAGGGCTTAGTTGGTTCCGAACATAGATATCCCTAAATTGAGAAGTTGGTGTTGGCAGTTGTATATGCTATCCAGCGATTCTGACATTATATTCTACTCTGAAGCACCTTTGTTGTATCTGACGCAAACCCAATGCAATGTATTTTTTCACGCCAGATATTGGGGGGGAGATATTTTAAATGGATGATCATGTTACAGGAATTTGATCTTGAATTCTCCACCCCTAAATCCAAAAAATCCTTGATTTTCGCAAAATTAATGACCAATCTTCCCAGAGCCTTTGATGAATCTTTGGTACAAGATTCGTTGCCTGATGAATATTTTTTTCTCATCGACTCATTGGATCCTTGGTATGGAGACATATTGATTTGTCTCCAGACCCAATGTTTTTGGCCCAATCTGTCTAAAGATTATTGTCACCACATAGGCCACCAATCCCGATATTATCTCATCGTCGGCGATACCCTTTACCATCGCATAGTGAATATGGTATTACGTCAGTATGTCATCCATTCTGAATCTGAACGAATCCTAAATGAATGCCATTCTGGAGCATGTGGTGGCCATTTGTCTATGTTAGCCACTTCCCAGAAGATTTTACACGTAGGCTATTTTTGGCCCACAATTTTTAAAGATTGCATTAATACAGTACAAAAATGCTACCCCTGTCAAAATCTTTTCCAAACAAATGCATGCTCACCCCGCTCCTTTACATCCATTAATTGTAGTTGGATCGTTCGCTAAATGGGGCATCGATTTCACCACCTATAAACCTCCTTCTTCCGACAATCATAATTACATTATTATGGTCATTGATTATTTCAAAAAGTGGGCAGAAGCCATGCCCACCTTTTCTAATGATGCCAAGACCGTCGACTTGTTCATATTCAATCATATCATCACATGTTTTGGTGTGCCTAAATACATTGTGACCGAGCACGGATCACATTTTTGCAATAGCATGATGACAGAATTATCTACTCTATTGCATTTTGACCAAGAACACTCATCTCCCTATTACCCTCAAGAAAATGGTCAAGTCGAGTCCATCAATAAGGTAATCAAAACAATGCTCTAGAGAATGATTGGAAAACATAAAACCAATTGTCATTTAATATTATTCCTAGACTTATGGTCATATCATACCTCTGCCAAAACTGCCACCGGCTTCACCCCATTCCAACTTGTCTATGGTTTGGAGGATTTTTTACCCATTGAATGTGAAATTCCATCCCTCAAGCTAGTTATTGAACTCATGCCTGACACTTATGTCGAAGAAGAGTGACTCATATATTTATCTCACCTTGATGAATGACGTCACAAAGCCATGATGGTCAATGGGTCTCACCAAAAGCACATCAAACACCAATATATTAAAAAAATACACCCTCGAACCTTCTCGAAAGGTGATTTAGTTTTGGTCTAGGAATAAGACTACGAAAAGTTAGGTGTAGGTAAGTTTGAACCCTTATGGCATGGCCCCAATATAATTACACACTTTCTTAACAAAGGATCCTATGAGCTAGCAGACTATCAAGGCAATCCATTATCGAAGCCCTGCAATGGACTCTACTTGAAAAAGTATTATGCATAAGCCTTGCACTATCTAGTGCTTTTGTACCATATGTATTATAATGTGCTATGGTTGATTTTGTTTTACATATGTGTCACATTCTTTGTCAATATGCTTGTCCTGCTTAATGTTTCAGTTGCATATGTCGTCATATGCTTAGCGGATGGAGCTAGTCACACCTCTCAAAATATCGCTTCCACTACTTAGGTAATCATCTTACCCACCAATGACATAGTAAGCTCTCGAGGCATCTATCTCAGCCCTACAATGAAATTTTTTGCAAAATACAGTGTCGTTATTGAACTTATGACCGAAGCATCTACTTTGGGCATACACCACTTGATAGTATGCCTAGATTCTGAGCTCGTTGTTTCGCACCTCAAATCAAATTATTCTATTCAAAATCCTATCCTTTTTCAGAAATATTTAAGGGTACGACTCTTGGAACTATTATTTCAATTTATCTCTTATGAACATATACCAAGACAATTAAATTCTTTAGCTGACTCATTAGAAAATTTCGTACTAAATTGACATCTACTCCATTAAAAAGAATCACATTCAACATTCATTGTATAAACCATTATACACATCATCCATCACATATACATAAGCAAAAATAACAAAGCCATATCTCCATATATATATATATATATATTATTGTGTGTGTGTGTGTCCAAAAAACATCCAAAACCAATTTAACATAACAAAATTGGTCTATCCACCTATACATCCGTAAAAAAAATATGCATCAAAGTCCATCAAACTACAAATCACTAATCAACACGAGGAACCCTTTGGTCATTATATAAAATCACTTCTCTTGCAACCTTCCACAGAAGGCGCCTGAATCGGTTCCCCACACCCACTACATTATTCTTCATACGCATAAGTATATCATCCATGTGTAGAATTGGAACCCCACAATCAAGTGCTCGATATTTTCCTCGAGATCTTGTAATAGCTTTGCATCAGCTCCTTTATCATGTTGTTCTCTACCAACACCTAGATACTCGCCAAGCCTATACAACGGTGACATGCCCACAGGACGTATTGGTGCACAATCTACACATCAAAAATCACTTGTTATGTTACACACAAAAACATTTATATATAACAAAATCGAAAAAACATAAAAAATACCAAAAATAATATAAATTTATCTTTCTTACCAAACTCATCAATGAACCTTTCCCCCTTGGGGAGAACCATATCAGGATCATCACGATAGTCGATTCCATGATATAAATAATCATCCACCACCACTATCTTTTGATCCCACCATTGGAAAATTTTCACATCAAGCTGAGTACACCCCCCCAAGTCGGGACAACATATGTGTCCATTTATTTATCACCAGAACCCTAAACCCATCCTATGGCACTACATCCCATGGACATGATTTCAGAACCCGCTCAAAGAAGAAATATAACAATATGGATCCATATAAAAATTGTTTATGTCGTCCCAACCCGCATTTGGTCAATTTTTCTTTCATATTTTCTAGCATCATTGCACACCAATTGTACACCCTGGGAGATAAACACATTACTACATAATACACCTGGCTCCTCGAAGCCAAGTGAGACCCCGTACTTCCTGTCACTCATGTAATGGTGAATAAAAAAGTGCATAAGGTAAGGTCCATCACCTAACCAATTGGCAGCTTACCATTTCTCTTATCCGTCCTAGGGTGACAATAACGTTCCACATAATCATCTACTCAATATGTTCCTCCTCTTTTTCCACCCACCAAAACCATTGTAGCACCACAATGGGAAAATCTTGTTAGGAAGTACATATCTTCCATCTCTAATCTCAATATATAATCTCATACAATGAAGTGTTACCTTTACGGAACCCAAATATTAACCAAAGTTTGTAGCATAGTAGGTTGGTCCGACATGTTTTGACACAAAAAAAATTCAACAACCCATAGTTCTGCAAAGAATCTAGAGTGACGGGATCATCCATAGTAGCATTGTCATTGAATTCATGCTCACGTTCCCTCCACTCCAACATTGTTCCCACACCTTCCAAAGATACCACAAAATTTTGTTAAAACCCAATCATCAAATCAAATTCATAAAAAACTTTACAAAAATGGAAAAAATCCACTCAATCTCACCCCTATTTGGTGGACAGAGTGACCAGTCATGACCATATTGCTCGATTGCACCCTTCTTTAGTGAACAGAGAGACCGGTCATGATCATTTTGGTCATTCATTCCTTGAATTAATCCTAGGAGCGATCGATCACCATTTCCTACACAACACAAAGCAACTGAGCTATTTGATCACCCCGCACAAGAAGCCTAGGTACGACCGTGCACTCTCAAAAATTTGTGGCTTGCCACAACCAAAAAAATGAATGAAATGCAAAAATAAAACATGGATTTTTTAAGTTGGGATCCAACCTCTTACTTGGTGACTGAAAGTTGAA
>SNQJ01S0519157.1:0-11355 GCA_010110895.2 Picea sitchensis | reverse complement strand
CTCCACATGGGGATGTGTGTTCGACCTTCTCACATGGGAAGGGGAGCATACAAGAATCCAGCATCTACAAAAGGTGCTCATCAATATCCAACATAAGCATACATATATATCATGAATGAATAAATAAAATGCTATAAACAACATTTACATAAGGAAATAACTATTGTACAACATCTATAACTACAAAATGAATCTATGATACAGAAATAATTCTAAGTACATATCAACACAATGAATAAAATAATACAAAACTGAAATACAAGGAGAAGGGTTAGAGATACGTTACAAAGGGTGTCCCTTTGGACACCAAGTTGCCCATCATCTGAAGAAAAGTTTGAGTTGATGCCCATTTCTCAGAATGTTGATGGGCTCACCATCCAAGTGGCTAAGATGAAAAGAGTTAGGCCCTACTATTTCTCGGATCACATATGGACCCAACCATAAACTGTCAAACTTGCCATGTTTTCCAGGTTTCTCTCTGCCTTTACCCCATAAAAAAACTGTATTCCCAATCATGAAGTCCCTCTGCCTGGCTGACTTGTCGAAATCCTTCTTTACCTTACTCTGATTTCTACAATTCTGATCATAAGCCCTTCTTCTAATTTCATCTAACTCTATGACTTGATTGACCCTATTTTGAACTGCATCCTGCTCTGTGGAAAGATCCTCAACTGACCCATAAGTAGGAAGTCTAAGGTGCACTGGCAACCTAACCTCCTAACCATACACTAACTCAAAAGGACTCTTTCCTGTTGTTGCTTTCTTTGTTATTCTGTCAGCCCATAATGCATGTTTAATTTTACTATCCCAAGATCTCTTGTTTTCTCCTACTATCTTTTTAACTATGGTCATTAAGTTCTTATTACTTGATTCTGCTTGACCACTCCCTTGGGGATAGTAATCTGATGCATGTGATAAGATAATACCATACTTGAAACAAAATGAGGACATCTCAGTTGAACAAAAGGCCTTGGCATTATCTGTCACTATTTTTTACGGAACCCCAAATCTAGTAATAATTTTGTCTTCTAGGAAATCCATCACAACCTTCTCAATTGCTGACTTGGTAGGAATGGCTTCAACCCACTTGGTAAAGTAATCTGTAGCTGTAATAACCCATGAATATCCATTACTTGAATTATCATTAAACTTCCCGATGAAGTCCAAACCCCACTGCTGAAAAGGTGCTTCAATCACAACTAGTTGCAAAGGGAGGGCTGCTAACTTCTGCTTTCCTGTGAAAAGCTGACATGGCTCACATTTCCTAACAAACTAATGTACATCTGAAAATATTGTGGGCCAATAATATCCTGCTCTAAGGATTTTGTGGGTAGTAGTTTTAGCAGCAAAATGTCCACCACAAAACCCCCCATGGAATTCATCCATTAGTTTCTTTGACTCAACGTCATCCACACATCTAAGGATAACTCCATCAGGATTCTTCCATCCTAATCCATCTCTAGTAAGGACATACTTAGAATATTTTAACCTTAAAGCCCTTTTCTTGTGTCCTACTAGATGACTTGGACAAGTTAGACTCTTAAGATAAAAGATAATATATGTATACCATTCTTCTTGTTCAAACTTCAATAAATTAGGAGGGAACTCTTCATTATCAATTTGGCAAACCATACCCAAGGCCTTTGCATTACCTTCTGTCAACATCTTCGCTAGACCTTGAACCTTAACCAATTTTGTGGGTTTGATTTCCAAATTATTTTCTTGGATCTTAGCAATCCATCTACCCCTTGAGCCCAATCCTTCTACTTGAGATAAAACATCTTTAACCACAGAATTAGGAACATAACCAATCACTTTGGAATATCCGATGAAGACTCTAAAATGTTTGAGTGATTTCACTAAAGCATAAGCCTGTTTCTCAAACATGGGATACTTTAATTCTAAATTTTGCAAGGCCCGACTCATATATGCAATGGGTTGATCATGGCCTTGATCATTTTTCTGAAGTAACACACAAACAATAATGTCTTTAGAGGCAAAGGAGAAAATCTGAAAGTCCTTAGTATAATCTGGGCTAATAAGGACGGGAGCTTCAGATATGGCAGTTTTTATACTTTGAAAAACTCTCTTACTTTCATCATTCCACTCAAACTTGACATCCTTCTTAAGCAACTTATATATAGGTTTCATGATCTCAGCATAGTTAGGAATGAACCTATAAACAAAATTGGTCTGGCCTAAGAAGGATTGGAGAGCTTTCTTTGAAGCAGGCAAGGGTACCTTTCCGATTGCTTCAACTCTCTTCGGGTCTAACTTGACCCCATCTTTGGAAATTAAGTGGCCCAAGAGTTTCCCTTATGTCACCCCAAAGACTGACTTAGCAGGATTTAGAGAAATCTCAAACTCTCTACATCTTTCCAAAACTTGCCTAAGGTAGTCAATGTGAGTTTTCCCATCCTTAGAAAATACTGTTAAATCATCCTAATATATCTCAATTATCTTTCCAATCAATCCCCTAAAAGCATAATCCATAGCTCTTTGAAAAGTGGCTCTAGCATTTGATAAACCAAATGGCATTCTCAAATATTCAAAGGTTCCCCATGGAGTAGTAAATGTAGTCTTATGCCTATCTTCCACTTTAAGTCTTATCTGATTATAACCTAAAAAACCGTCAAGCATGGAAATCATTCATGATCATGTAACTCTTTGAAGCAAAGTTTCCATCTTGGGAAGGGGGTAACGGTCTTTTGTGCAAGCAATATTCAAATTCCTGAAGTCAATACACAACCTAATATTTCCATTCTTCTTCCTAGCAACAACCAAATTTGAGCGCCATGAAGAATGTCTAGTCTAGGCTATGATGCCTGCCTCTAGCATTTTTTGTAACTCCTGTTGGACCAAAGGAGCTAACTTCGGGTTCATCTGCCTCAACTTCTATCTAAAGGGCTTAGTCTCTTCCTTTAGAGGAATCACATGTTGAATTACATCCTCCCTATAGACTTTGAGCTCATCATAACTGAAGGCCAAAACATCCCTATATTCCTTTAATAACTTAACAATTTCTTTTCTTTCTTTTGTGGGGGTAGTTTTGCCTACTTTTATCATCCTAGGCTCTTGATCACTTCCAATGTTGACTTCCAAGTGATCACATAGTTTTTCTTTTGACTCTTCTTTCCGTTTGTGACCATCTTGTCTATCAAAACGTTTCTCTTGGGTCACAACCCGCCTAGGAACTGGATTTAACTTATCATCTCCAGTATAGTTACAACCCTCCTCTTTTACACTGATGCCAAAATCAGAAAACTCATGCATATAAGTCAAGAACTTAATAACCTGTTTGTCATCATCAAAAACTTGCCAATGATTCATGTTACCAGGAACTGAGGGTCTAAAAATTACTTCCACTGAAATATTCTCATTAATCAAATTATCTGAAAGATGAAGTGTGGAAGCAGCTACTACAACTTCATCAGCCTTAGAATTTTGTTCTCTAGGAATAGCAATAAGGTTTAAAGCATCTAGATCACCAAAGGAGTCCCAAACTGCATTCCTATACCTTTTCAATCTCTCAGACTTGCAAGTAAATTTATTCTTTAGTTGTTGTATGACCAAGTCTGAGTCACCCTTGATGTTCAAACATTTCACACCCATATCCTTGCAAACCTCTAAACCAAGCAGTAAGGCCTCATACTTAGCCACATTATTCGTTGCATCAAACTCCAATCTATAAGCAAACTTAAAAATTTTACCATTTGGAGCTTGAAGAACAATTCCAGCACCCTTTCCTGCTCTAGAAAAAGCACCATCAAAATTCATATACCAGATTTCATCAACTCTATTATCTTGAACTTTTTCTTCAAGGGCACAATAGAGTTAGACAAAATAGCATAATTGCCAAGGTCATCCGCATTATACTTTAACTCATTCTTAGGATTCCTTGGGTCTTCAATATGATACCTCCTAAACACTTCCCTATTCAACTTGAAAATGTTCCCATCAGGGGTAGGGATGGTGGCATAGGTTAAGTCCATCTGTAAATTACCACCCAAATCTACAGCTGCCTTTCTATTCAACAACTTTCCCCAAGCATCTGGAACATCAATCACCACAATATCCATTTCAAACATGATATCTAGAAATACTGCTAACTGTACTTGTAAACCCTTAATCAATCCATGCACTTCAATCGTTTTACTGTCCATGGCACAAATGTTATGGTAAGGTCTAGATATTCTAAGATTTAACTGCTCCATCACCTTCTTGGTCATAACATTATAACTTGCGCTGAATCTAGCATGCAATTGTGTAATACTTTGTCGTTTACAAGTAAATAAAGGTAGAAAGGTAAATTCTTCTCATTCCCCCTATCCCAATTCTATAAGATAACCGTTGCGCCCTGGTAAGCCACTGTTGGTTGCCTATCAACAAAACTCTGAGAAGGATCTTCTATGGCCTTAAGTAACTTCTCCCTTTGAGAAGGGATCTTCATAAGTTTCGACACTGAAACTAACATCTTAGCATTACTTATCCAACCACCTAAGTCAATATTCAAATTTGAGTTGATATGAACATTTGACTTAGGAGGAAAAGGGGATACCTTGGGAACACTATATTGACCTTTATCTTTATTTCCATTCCTTTGGTATGTAATGCCCCTATACTTAGCCATTTCTGCTACTAGTTGGGGTGTGGGCTTAGGCCCAAATTTCTCTGTTGCCTTATCAACAACATTATTCATAAGGTTTGCACTATTTCCATATTCGGCAAACTCCATCCAATCATACATGCTGCAATTGTATTTCCTACCACACATATTAATTTGTTCATTCCCTTGACTTCCATAATCATTATCATAACAACCCTCAAGGAAAACTGGACAAGTTGCTTCCTCATGAAACTCACTACAAGGCCTACAATAAGGTATTGAGTGATGATCTACCAAGTTAGTGGATTCAAAAGGATTAGGTGGCCTTTGCTCATTTTGATGAGGTCTTTTGGGCCACTTATTATTTGGCCTAGGATGGTGTCTATTATTATGTGACCTCTCCATAGTAATCAATCTATTTTGCAAAGCATTGATCTGATTGGCATGCTTTATTTCCATCTGTTTAATTAACTGGGTCAACTCCTTAATTCCATCATTTGATGACTCTTGACCCTCAACCTTCTTCTTCTTTTCATCATTAACCTTTGAAGAAGATCCTCTTGTAAAACCAGGGATGTTAGACTTCCTAGCATCCTGCATGTTCTTATCAATTTTTATAGTTGTGGCTTGTGCTGCTTTCAAATTATGAGGATCCTTATCCCTCAAGGCATACCTCATCTCCCCCTCAAAAGCCTCCATATAATATATCAAGACTGTAGCATCTGAGGGTTTTATATCAGCATGCAGACTCTTCACTACACTGTGAAACTTAGTGTTGAACTATTCCACAGTTTCATTCTCCTTTATATGGCTAGAAGTGAGGGCAGCTAACTGAAACCTATGTTCCTTCTGATCATCCCATCTCTTCCTAAATTCATCCAAAATTGAATCAAGGGTGCTAAACTTAGCTGGATCAAAATCAGTAAACCATTCAGCGGCATCACCTTCTAGTGAATATACAAAAAGGGTCATCTTTACATCTTCTTCATTATGACCTCTACAATATCTTTCAACACACATCTGAAAATTCAAGATGTGAAACTTTTCACTGATGGCATTGTTTCCCTGAAAGGTAGGTAATTTSTCTATGGCCTTCTCAAGGACTTGGTGTGGGGCACCTTGGATTGTTGCAAAATTCAAAGGCCTCAAAACCACACTCATGGTTGCRTAAGGAGTATTAGTGGGATTATTCACAGTTTGTTGATTATTAGTTTGGAACAAGAATTGGATATCAGTGAGTGCTTCTTCTCCAAGACTTTCAAGTAGCCTCCTAGGGGYAAGGCGATTTATCCTTCTCCTATAAACCTTTTTGGGTTCAAGAAAAGAATAAATCAATCCTTGTACAACGCTCCTAGTAATATACCTGACAGATTTGTTCAATGGAGTCGCCACTTGGAAAGGAATCACAYGAAATCAACCAATGCAAGTTCAAAGAATTTTAGGGACTAAAGGTTTTTATTGTTTAGTTCTTAAAGAATAAGTTAAGTCGTTTTGACCAAGGATAAATGACTTATCCCCGACAATGGCGCCAAAGATGCTGCCATCCTTATACACACTTGCAAACGTGAGCTAAGTCCTGCTCACTTAGTGTGTCCTGGGAGGCACAATGCCTTGGCTCAAAGTCCACGCTGTCACTTTGACTTGAACCTCTTTCGTCTAGGCTAACTCCTAGGGAAGCCAAGGGGGGTAGACCCTAGTTAGTAGATGAGATTTAGAGTTTAAAGTTATAGGAGTTGGTTTTAATTAGTTAAATGGTCAGGGGAAATATAGCCTATGATGTTAAGAAGCAATACAGGATGCAACAATTAAGTATGAACAGTCAAACCTTTCCTAGGACAACTGAAACTAGTGCCTAAGATTGGGCAAGGGATCAACTAAGTTAAAAGGAGATTCGTTACAAGATAGTTACAAGATTACAAAGATACAGTAAAGAAAATCTAAAATTACAACAAGGCTAAACTAAGACAGATACAATAGATACAAGATGTACAAAAGAATATCTAAGATATATAGAGTTAAAATGAACCAGATACAATGGATACAAGATGATATACAGATACTAACAAGTTGCTTGCATGTGCAGGAAATAAAGATACTCAAGACAAGATAACCATCAACACATAAAGCCAAGCATGCTCACAATAGATCTTACTCTATTGGACTGCTTATCAATGGCACAAAGATGAAAATCACTCAAGACCCAGTCAAGAGAGTGCCTCCAGATGGATGCGCAACTTCTTGAAGGATCACACCATGAATTACAAGAACAACAATATAGATATAAAGATGCTTGAAAAGTAAAATTGTTTCAGATGAAAGATATAACCACTTAGACAATTAATCCACAACGCATAAAATGACTTGCATATAAAAGTAGATATGAAGTAAATGTGCTTGCAAGTGCAAAATGTAAATTGCCCAAAAGTTGTAGATTAAGGATTGAATTAGGTGGTTAAGTGAGATTTGTTTTAATCCTATCTAAGTGTCAACCCAATACTTTCCTCCCCCAATTACCAAGTAACTGTTGGGTGCTCAAGAAGTAAGGCAACGAGGCCCACCTTAGCTCCACAGGTCAGTCCTAAGATAAGAGTACTCCCGAAAACGAACATCGTGTGCCACGAGACCGTCCCCGGCCTAGCACCTTTCCATTGCTTCCTCTGACCCCGTTTTAAATGGCGAAGATGGTTGGTAAAGGTGCCCTATTAAGTCTAGTAAATTTTAAACCTATGAGCTAAGTACTGAAGTGTGTTTGAGCGTTTAAAGCTTGCTCAAAAGTGTCAAAAACTGAAATTGCAAGTTATGAAAATTGAAGCTCTTAAATGTGAAATTATTGCATGTGAAACGTAAAGAACTTGAAATTAACTAGCAGAATTGAAAATCACAATTATTTAAGCCATTATGATACCCATGTTTGCATGCATGTGTGTAAGATAAATACTTAAGAAATAAATGACTTGCTTGCAATGAAAAAGCAAAGATTTAATCTAAGCCTCCACGGGCTCTAAACTAGCATTTAGGTGTGAGGTCTACTCTAGATAATTTTAGCTTTAAGCATGCATGAGATATCCATGACTAAACTAGCTAAGCTATGAAGTAAAAGATAGAAAAAAAACTAAACTAAAGCTTGCAAAGCGAAAACTGAAATGAAAAGAATGCAAGCCACTTGGGTAACCTCCTTTGGGCTTGCTTACAGTGATTTAGATAGAAGAGAAAAAGATGATAGAGTTACCACTTTGAAAGGAGGCCCTTCAAGGTGTGTTGTGAATGAAATTGGGCAGCATGCACCCTTAACCTGGTGAGAACCTGCAAAAATCAGCAAGCTATTGCTTGCTGATTTTGTTGCAACACACTCAACAAAAGTTAAGAAAACTTTTTTTTTCAACAGAAATTTCCCACATACAAAAACAAGAAATTATAATTGATTATATTGACCTATCTAATGAGCTAGCATCCAAAATCAGAATATGAATGAAACATAAAGATAATCAGAAAACTGTGAAGTTTTAGTGAGTATTGAGAGTAGATCCTTTCTTGGATCTATCCCAACAACACTCTTTGAGATGACCTGCAAGATTCAAATACAATATGAGACAAAAATAGATAATGATTGCATGAACTAATAACATAACATAGTTTATATCATTAGTGAATTCAAAACATATAAGCTAGCAATTATACAATTACCAAGCCCAGCTAAGTAAACTAATTTACCCAACAATCTACTCAATACTTCACAATGATATTCAAAGAAGAACAGTATCACCTCGCAATACAGTAAAAATCCGGACAAAGTCAAGTGTTCCATGTTTCCTCCAAAGCTATTCCTTTATTGTCAATTGAAGAGGTTATAGCAACAAAGTTGCTCCAAGCTCTTCAAGAACAAATGGATGAAGCAAAGTGACAATGGGAGAGAGAGAGGGAGATGGAGAGAATTTGGTAGCATAACAATACTCAGAAGAATGGTGAGGAGTCAATGAGGGGAAGGTTTCTTTTATAGCATGAGAGACCCAAGAGACCCCTCTTAGATCTTTGACATTTGTCAAAAATCCAACCAAAGAGACTCAGAAGAATGGTGAGGAGTGAATGAGGGGAAGGTTTCTTTTATAGCATGAGAGACCCAAGAGACCCCTCTTAGATCTTTGACATTTGTCAAAAATCCAACCAAAGAGAACTCCAGTCAAGGAAGGTGTGTGGCTTTTAGGTTAGAGTCAGTTTAGAAGGTAGGATGAGATGGAGGGTGAGTTGGCAATACAAGTGAGGCGCATTGGTTGAGAAGAGGCCCACGTACTAGCCTTAAAGATAGTTTCATGCTTTCGTGTTTGATGTTTCCACTTTCATAGAGAGTGAGGGTGCACTTCCAAGGGAAAGCGTGCGCTTTCAAGGAAATGGGAAGTGTGAGTGTGGGAGAGTGTGTATGACACACTCTTAAGGTGGCGTGGAGAGTAGAGGAAGGGCGCACCTCATGAGGAGGGGCCCATAACTCAATTTTAGAAAGAGTTATTAACCACACGTGGGAGGGGGACGCATTCCCCAAGGGAGGCACAAATCCCAATGAAGAATTAAATGAGAAGCGGATAAAGGGGGTGTGTAAAGGTTAGGAATGGGTTAGGTGGGTTAGGATATTCTCTCTCAATCATTATTCACCTTTACTTTACCTCAATTGTTCATAGTTTACAAAATTGACATTTTTCCCATGTCTTGAGTTAGCAATTAAAACTGCTTTTATCCGACTAAGACTCCTATGTGGACAAAACCCTAGCAAAACTTGTTTGACTGAGTTGAAACTTGGTCCAAGGGTGTAGGGGGTCTCATTCCATTTCTTTTGAGCACAAATTCCCCTATCAAAAGCCCAGGGACCTAGTTTTTACATTATTTATCAAAAATTAATTAATTAAATAAATTTCCAACCTTAGAAAATTTTAATTAATTAAAATAAACCTATCTAGACTCGACGGAATTCCGCGAAACTTTTTGAGTTGTCTTACATGGTCATTTACATCATTCCTAAATACTAGTTATCAAAGGATGACTTCATTAGAACGCCTTTCACCACTTTGGAGGATTTATTACTAGTGGGAGTGAAAAACTCAAGGGAAATTAATAAGGCTGGTTAGGCCAAATTATTATCCGGAGGATAAAAAGCACTCAGTGAAAGGAACTCTCCTAATGAAGAAATCCTAAGGTAACTGACCTAACTATGATCCATGCAGACCTATTACATTATTAACCCACGCAGGGGTGTGGAAATTCCATTTACAAAAATGTGTGCTGGAGCAAAAATTGCCCCGTAGAACCAAACAGTGTCCGACTTGTTTGCATCTATTGATGCATATATTCATGGTACATGGAGTTGACCCCCTAGTTGAATAGGTGGTCAACAATATGTATTCACACCTTGCAGTTGCCCATAGCCAAGGTTCTGAACAGGCTGATGTGCAACCATACCAAGACCAGTATATGTTGTTGTTAATGCTAGTTGTTGAAGTTGTGGTGCGGTTGTGCTACAGAGAACATACACCTGAAACATCTACCAGTGTGCCTGATAATTTCAAGAATAACAGGTACAGGGTCACCTTTAGGCAATTGATGAGCCTGTTTAAACTTCACTCGAGCTTGAACATAGTGTTCCAATAAAAGTTAAAACATGACCCCATGCATTCCAACAAGAAAGGCATCCAACTTGCACTTCTTGCATGCTGTACCATTCATCAATCTGTCAAATTTGGGCAGTTGATTCTTTGTCTATTTTAAAATGCGGTTGTGGATCATCAGAGAATAAAGAAGAGAGAAGAGCCTTGAATAGAATGATATTAGGTGCACTTTCATACTAGTGAGAAAAACGAGCACCTTAATTTTTAATTGGATCGCCAGTCAAAAACCCATTCTTCAGCCATTGCTTCCCAAGCAAGTCTTTGTGAGTAGAACAGAGGAAGTAGTGGACCCTGTGATAGCCATTCAAGCCACAATGTCTATTGCAACTCCATAGTGAGTCAGTGTTTCTTTGTATTGCATCTTATATGTGAGAAAAAGAGAAAGGCATAGTCCCCAACTTTTGGTTGGGTCTTCCTATAAAGGGTTTAATATTAAGTTATAATAATAAGTAAACACTGCGTAATAGAGGATACCCTCATAGGATTTTGCAGAAACTACTAATATCTTTTGTGATGAACTATCTAGTGGAATTCCTACGGCAATTTACAAATCACTTGTAAAATTCTAGAGGTGAATGTCAGCGTACCTGCAAATGGAAGATCCTTAAGTTGCCAATTGTAATGTCCCGTTTTTCCTAGGTAGTCGGAATACCGTGGTGGTTTACAAAGTTTCCCGTAAACCATTAGACGGATGAGCTGGGGAAACGATACTGGTAAAGTCACTTTCAAATTATAAAGTGAAACTTAGGAAAAGTGAATTTATCATTAATAAACCCCTCTTTGAGGGTATTTCTCTCCAATTAATAATTAAATGAATATTTTAATGGAGGAAAAGGACAAGTGAAGGAATAAAAGGACGATTGAGGGGAAAAAGTGATTATCGACTATTCATTTTGACACTGGATTTAGAGAAGAGCTCGGTGAGCAAACAAGGGTTTCAGTTGGAAACCCATTAGGCACCTCGGATTCGACAGTGAAACTATCTTCCCTAGCCGTGGAATCTCGGATTCGGCAGTGAAATTATCTGCCCTAGCCGTGAGATTGGAGAAGTCATCCTGGCTTCTCATTGGCAGACATTGACATCTTGATTCGAAGATC
>SNQJ01S0501605.1:0-11052 GCA_010110895.2 Picea sitchensis | reverse complement strand
TTGTATGCACCTCCAAAAGCATGTAAGCATCGTTTGTTGGTCCCTTGAGGTTGTATGTGTCTGTACGATGATAGTACAAGATATACACACATGTTGTCTTGTTCTTTTCTATGTAATTCATGGTTCACTTGTCAATTGAAATATTCAACTGGAATTAACTTATAGCTACTCTTGGTTAAAGTCAAAAGAGGTTGTGAGGAAATGTTGATGTTATCATTAATTATTGGACCATAGATGTATTGTTGATGGAGTATTTAATAGAGGTGTTGGTTTGTATTCTTGTCCCAAACAATTTGATGGACAAGGTTACAATGCATTCGCTCAATAAACAATTGTTTAACTAGTTGTTTGTCTTTTGTGTGTGAAATGAGAGGGAGAAGTGTGAATTGCTTGTGTACAATAACTACAATATTTATTGGTATCCATTGAATTCCATTGTGCCCCCAGATTTTGCATCATTTAGAGTGGCATTATAACATTCTTCTCAGGTAACTCGAGGAATTCAAGTGGTACTCGCTAGTTTGTTAGCTACAACACTTTGAATAATGTGTTGTTGGTGGTTTCTCCTATGATTAGCTACAACATTCTATCTTTTTAATTTTATATTGACTTGATGTCTAGTTGTAGAATGCAAGCCAATAAAATGATCTCAACCACACATTGATGTTGTTAGGAATGGATATAGTGCTAATTTGAATTGTTGGGAATGGATATAGGGATAAGTCCTGCAGAAACCACACAAATTTCTATTCCTCTTTAAACTGTTGATTTTAATACTAGAGAAATGAAGGATGTCAGCAAAGAATCCATTTGAAAGATTCATTTGGTATGTTAATCAATTAAATTTTAATTGAGAAACAAGGCATTTATTTATTGGAAGATTGCATATCAGAGGTGGTTTTATTGTTGCATTGACAATGTGTAATTTTTTCCCACTGCTAGCATTTTCCTTGGCCTTACAAATTCAAAAAGCAAACCCATCCTTACATGCAGCTAGAGAAAAAGGAGCAAGGAAGTTTTCACTTGAAATTGTGACAATAAAAAAGGCCTTGTAATCCATTCAGAGTAGTGGTTAAGAGAATAAAATTCATTTTTTTAAAGGATTTGTGTTGGTGAAGTGAGTGGGATATAAGTCCCTCTTTAAGGATCAATTGTGGGGATTCACAAGGTTTCTCTTAGTGGTTTGAGAATACCTCCTTATGAGTTGAGGAGAGTAGTAATCATAACATAAGGAAAGGTCATGTCCAAGGAGGAGGTCCATACATAGGTAGGAGTGGAGGGAGAACATGCCCTATTTGATGGTATAACTATGATGAGGTGGGATATATCTTACGGTGTTGTCCCCAAACAAAAAAGGCTAATATGTGATCATTATAGAGTTGTTAGAGATGCTACAAAACACTGCCTTGACCTAATTGAGAAAAGGAAAACAACACAAGAAATATAAAGGAATGTTAACTATGGTGACACAAAAAGGGGCTCATATAGGAGGGGATGCAAGAGCCAATATGCCTCATTAGATTAAGAAATAAAGTTGTCTCTTTAGAATTTGATGCAATCAAATAAAATGAATTATGTAAAGAAGCCTCGGAAATTATGTGCAACCTCTATTTCTAATCGGGGTGCACTGCTACAACTCAAATCCATATTTTGATGCCCAGAATGGAAGATAGAATTTGTGGGATTGACCCTGTTTCTAACACTCGGGAAGGTTCAATGGATTTGATTCTTGATTTGTTCAAATAATTTGTTTGAGTGTTAGAGAGTGAACCCCTAACTAGGAGGTTGTTTGTACTAACTTTAAGTAGTTGATTGAGGGAGAAGAAGAATCACTTATTATTAATACCCCCTATCCAAGAGAAACAATTGAAGGGTAGGGAATAAGAATAAATTGGGACTAGACAAGAGTTTAGATTGGATTTTCAAATTGCAAGATGCAAAGTCAAAGATGTCATGTTAGACCTAAGGTATCATGTTAACATCTAGCCTAAGAAGTCACGATAATTAATGGGGAAGCCAAGGCTAGTTTATTCGAACCTATTCAAAGACATATCACTAACCATTACAAAATTTATCTCATTGGGAGATTGGAAAATGTGGAAGTTGACCTAGTAGAGGTCAAAACCATTATGGACTTCGAAGTCAATCAGATAAATAACCTATAATTTTCCTTACTAGAGATTGAATGGAAATTTGATAACCAACATAGATGCATCATAACCCGATATCTATCAAGCATCGAGATGGATCAAATCCCTTAAGGTGTAATTTTTTTTATCATTTAAGATAAATTTACATTTATTGTATTTTCATTATAACAATATTTCTATGTAAATATCTTATCTAGTATTTTGTAAATCTTGTATCTCTCTTTTTTCTTTCTTTTTTCTTTTTATATAGCACCATTTATATTATATGTNTATCACAAGTAAGTAATTTTATTTCGAGGGAAAACAAAATCACAATTATAAATGCTTGAGGCATTCCTATGGTTGATAGCCCAATCTTCTCCCAAAAAAAACGAGTATGAAACTGACAATAAACATTTAAACCATGAAAAAAGGGTCGACATATCCAATGAAAATGTATTGTACATAGATCTGATTTTAAAAAGACATGGTCAAAATTGTATCATATAACTTGACATTAAGTGTTCCTTCGTAATCTGATAAAAAATATTTTGTTATGTAAANTTCGAGGGAAAACAAAATCACAATTATAAATGCTTGAGACATTCCTATGGTTGATAGCCCAATCTTCTCCCAAAAAAAACAAGGAGTATGAAACTGACAATAAACATTTAAAAATATACATCTGAGATAAATCCTACAACCATGAAAAAAGGGTCGACATATCCAATGAAAATGTATTGTACATAGATCTGATTTTAAAAAGACATGGTCAAAATTGTATCATATAACTTGACATTAAGTGTTCCTTCGTAATCTGATAAAAAATATTTTGTTATGTAAATTGTAAATAGAAAACCTTTTGCTGCGAATATAAATGAAACAAGTGGTCCGCTAGTCAGATTTCTAACCAGGAATTGTGAAAATATTATGAAGTTCCCACCTAGGTTTTTTCAATGATCTTCTAAGAGCCCCTATCTAGTTCCACTGCAACTTTTGAGAATCGATCTGCCTCTTGGTTCCAATCCATGTACACATGGTTTAAAGAGAAGTGAGAGAAATAGTTTGTAGATCTTTTTGTGTCCTAAAAAAGAGGCCTTATGGTGTAATTTTGCATAGAGAAGACATCATTCATCATGTTGATTGTCAATAAAGAGTCACCATAAATGTGCATCTGTGAGATTCCTTTTTCCTTGGAAAGATGAAGAGTAAACTTTAAATCCATTGGCTCATTGAATTTGTTTGCCATTGGACCGAAGACGACAAAGAAATATATGGTTTGATCTTCTGAGAGGTGGAGAATGCCACCAAATCCACCAAGAGACGGGTTCCCTTGGGTGGCTCCATTGAATGGCCAAAATTTGAAGTGTATAGTGAGAGGGAGTGGAGTGAACATCCTTTAACAAGAAGTGATTCCAAGCAATCCAAATACTCCATGCAACTAACAAGGGAATATCCTTGATATGTTTAGTGTGTTGACTATCCAACCAATTTTGGAAGGCTACTTCTATAGATTCTCCATCCTAGATGCAAGAATTCCCTATTGTACTTTGGAGTTTATTCCAGATTTCCATATAGAAGGTGCATTCAAGAATGAGACGGTGGTTTGTTTCATTGTCCTTTTTGCAAAGGCTACATCTAACCCGCCCAATGAAATTCATCCTTTGCAATTTATCCAAAGTGGGTGCTTTATTCAATACAAGGAGTCACATACATTATTTTTCCTTTGATCAAAATTTTAACTTCCAAATATTCCCCCCCACTAAGGAGGAGGGTCTTCTTTGTTTTCCTATGCCAAGGAAATATAGCCTATCTTGGGGACATAACCACCAAATGGGTTAAGTGACCAAATAAATTGGTCCTCCTAGTCTGAAGGAGAGACAAATGTTTTTTGGAGGGAATTTGTATAGTTTGTCCACAGAGGAGCCTGATCTGCTCCCAATCCGACCTCTTTCCATGATAACCAGCGGACCTGACCTATGACATAATCTATTTTCTAAACTTGGTTGAGAAAGTAGAATCCCCCTCTATTTAAATCTCATATTAGGCAATCTGGGAGTGTGTGATTGATTTTGATTCCAATCCAAGGGTATTTACCTAACAACACTTGGGCCCCATTTCCAATTCGCCAAATCAACGAGTTCCCAAGAAGAACAAAAGAATTTAGGATAGATTTCCATAAAATGGATCCATTTTGATCCTTTTTGTTGGGATTTCTTATCCAATCCACAATGGAATCTTGTGGGGATTGATTTTTCCGAAGGATTTATGCCAAGAGGATCATGCCTTGAATCAATCCCCATACATTTTTAACTGCTAGAGCCCTTGAGAATAGATAGATATTTTTCAACCCCCAACCCCCAAGTCCTTTGGGAATGGATAACCTCTTCCAAGAATCAAAGACTAGGGATTTTTTTATATTTTAATCCAGACCAAAGAAATTTGAAAGAGAGTTGTTTGGTTTTCCCCAAAATTCCTTTGGGTACCTAGGCCAAGGTGATCAAATATACTGGAATGAATTCTAAGATTTTTCTTGACCAGAACCAACTTTCCATCTCTCAAAATCTGCCTATTACACCATGCCTTTACCTTCTTTTCCACTTTGGTGAGTAGCCACAAACAATCCCTTTTAAGGTAACCATTTGATTTAGAGGTAAAACCCAAGTATTTTATCCTTGAGTCTAAATCTCTTATCCGTGGTTCTAAAATCTAGGGTATATAGTGTTGTTCTTGATCTAACAACCTCCAGGTGAAGAGTGAGGAATTATCCCTATTGATTTGCATCCCTATTTCTTTGCAGAAAATAGAGATTAGATTCTTCATATGTTCCACATAGCAAATCTCCCCTTCACAAAAAATCAAGATGTCATCCACAAAAATGAGGTGGAAGAGAAAGAAAGTGGGACTTACTGCTATACCTTTTAGAATATCATTTGAGATTTCATTATGTATCAATATGATGAGTAATTATATGACCAGAAGGAAGAGGAGAGGGGAGAGGGGATATCCCTGCCTTATTCCTCTTTCATCTTTGAATAAAGTGGTGGCATATCCATTGATCAATAGAGAAAATGATGTTGAGATTATAAAATTTAAGACCCATGTCACAAATGAGTGACTGAATCCCAAGTTTATGAGTAGCAGCCTAATGTAAAGTCTGATGTAAAGCCTTTGGCAGATCCACTTTGAAAGTGATTGCTTTTATTTTACCTATGTGGATAGAGTGAAGACCCTCCTGGGCTAGTCCTATATCTTTTTGGATTTGGTACCCCTCTAGAAAACCCAAATGTTCAAAGGAGATGTGATCGGAAAGAATATATTTAAACCTTCTAGTAATCAATTTTGTGATTATTTTGTATATTTTGTTGCAAAGAGAGATGTGCCTGAACTGGTCAAAAGATATGGGATTATCATATTTGGGGATCAAGGCAATGAAATTTGCATTGAAGGATGCTAAGACTTTCCTTGAGGATCCATAGTACTTGGCCACCCTTAACAAATCATCCCCCAGGAAATCAAATCAACGAAGATAGAAATCAACTAGAAGCCCATTAGGCCCATGGCTCTTGTATTTATGAAAACTATGCAAGACTCCTAGTAATTCTTCCTTGGATAATTCAACCATCATCTGGTCATTTCCTTCTTGTTCAATGAAGTTAGGAAAATGGTTTGCAATGTTTATAATGGAATCAATGGTCGCACAAGACTCCACCTTGAACGGGTTTTGAAAGTGAAGGGTCCCTTCTACTACAATTTCCTCAAAACATGTGACCTTAGATTTATTAKCTCTATCTATGGCCCAAATGGTATTGATGGCCTTCTGTCTATTTGGAAATTGGTGAAAATATTTTGTTTTTCGTCACCTGCTTACATCCATAAGGCACAACTCTTTAGTCTCCATTMTTTTTCTTTGTCCAAAATAATCTTCCTTATGGCCTGTTCCATGGCTTTTAATTCATMYTGTTGATGRWTTAAGAGGCCCCTATCCTTCCATAACAAGCCATTGTTGAAAGAGGCCCCTATCCTTCCATAACAAGCCATTGTTGAAAGAGGCCCCTATCCTTCCATAACAAGCCATTGTTGAAATTTGGATTCTAGGTCAAGTAGTGTACCATATTCTCTCTTCCTTCTTTATTTATTCCAAGAGATCAAAACTTCCTTGCCCCATTTGATAWTCAAGMGGAATTAGAGTGGAGGGGATTTTGGAGAGGACATATTTTAATGGTTTGWAAGAGGCCCCTATCCTTCCATAACAAGCCATTGTTGAAATTTGGATTCTAGRTCAAGTAGTGTACCATATTCTCTCTTCCTTCTTTATTTATTCCAAGAGATCAAAACTTCCTTGGCCCATTTGATATTCAAGAGGAATTAGAGTGGAGGGGATTTTGGAGAGGACATATTTTAATGGATCCAACTCTCCTTGATTACTTCTAGGAAGGAGGGGTATTTCAATCAAGTAGAATTCAGTTTGAAGGGACTGAGGTTTTTTCATTTGAGGAGCCAATTCTAAAAGAATGGGACTGTGGTCTGAGTCCCCTTATAAAGAGACCCATTGTCTAATCCTTAAGTTTTCTTCCATAAAAGATTCAAAGAGGAGGAAACGATCCAATCTTTTTTCCATCCTCACCTCCCCTATATGCATATTTATCCACATGGGGAAAATATTAGCAGGTTGAATTTCATAAAGGTCGGTTGCTTCCAAACTTTATATCAAGAACTAAACAAGTAGGTCTAGTTGAGATACTAAGGCCCATATTTCATAGGATCCAAATGAGAAGTTGAGATCTCCTCCAATCATCACATGACCAAAATTTATCAAGGATTTTTTGAGGGTTTGATCCCATAAAATCCATCGATCTGAATAGGGTCCATAAATGTTGAGGCAAAGAAATTCCAAATTTAGATCAATTGAGAGGAGAGAGGTTCCCAACCTTTCTTACATTGCCAAAGAATTTTGAATATGCAAAGTGTTTCTCCTCTAGCCCATTAGTAGACCTCCAGACCTACCTTTGGCGTCAGTTTCCAAGAAATACTTGCATGGGAGAGATGATGAAAGAGATTTTATTTCTCTCTCTCCTTCCAAAATCATCTCTTGAAGAATCAATATTGAAGGATTGTGATTATCCACCAACCATTTTATGGCCAATTTCCTTGAGGGATTGGCCAACCCTTTGTAGTTAAGGGATAATATGATCATGAGGGGATTTTCCCAAGGGAATTTTCTCTAAGGGCCCTAGTGAGTGACTTCTGTTTTTCAGACTAAACCTCTAAGTTTTCATGTTTTTGTGCCAAAGAGAGGAAATATTTCTAACCCGTCTAACATGGATTTAGGTCCTTTTCATCGTAAGGACCTAGACCGCCCTCTACGCCATGGATGAGGGTGTTTTGAATTTAAGTATTGGATTTGAGATTGTATTTTTAATTAGAGGGGATAGGGGGGGTTATTGGACATGTGGGTTATCAAGGAGTTTGAAGGTTGGGCTTTGAATGATTTCACAGTAGAGGGAAACCATGACATTTGAATATTTGTGAAATGGATTAGAGATGAGGGCTGTAGGTCAGAGAGTCCCAAGAGGAGTGAAAGAAAATCCTTTCATGTTCCCTCTTCAGAGACTGTGATGTGTTTCCCAAAGGACCCAAATTGCAATTCGAAATCATCAAAGCAAGAGGAATGGGGGGAAGGGGTGTTTGGATATCATGAGATTGCTAGTGTAATTAAAAAATTGAGTTTCTAAATTTAATCTAAAGATGTAAAGTTTCCTGTTATCAATAATCCAAAAAACTTCTTTGATACCAATCTTGTAACATTTCTGTAACCATATTATGAAAAATTCTTATGATACCGCAATGCAATGTTCCCAGCCACCCAGGCTGGGCCACACCACATCAAAATTATTCAATACTCTGATACTAATTTAGTCTACTGATATGTTCACATGAACAATGTTATGCGGAAGTAATATCAACATTCAACAACAATAATTCATACACATAATTAAAAGAGATTTCATAACAAAACACCATAATTCATAACACTAATGTAAATAAGCACATGATAGACACTTATCTTTGGCTTAAAATAAAACCAACTACATGCAGACCTTCCACGTTCCTCCCAGCCTTAGACCAGATTTCTCATAACTCTCAGCAATGGATCATCCCCAAGCTGGGGATAAAATCTACCAGGGAAAAGGGAATCATAAGCCAATCTAAGGTCTAATAATCAAGAAAAAGTGTTCATTCCAAGGTTCCCAATTGTTGCAACTAGCCTACAGCATCTCATTCCCCACATGCCTGTCCCACCCCAGGAAGTGTGCCCCTTATCTGCTCAACAATCCCTCAACTACTCCACTTCCCTTCCGGGGCTTCAACAACAGGCCAGACATGAAGTATAAGAGCCCTACAGTTATTACTTAGCACACCAGGAAATAAATCTCGAGTAGTTTCTCCCTAAAGAAGCTACTCACAGGCTTGACAACTTGCTTCTTCAATCTAACTCCCAACCTCACAAGGGTACATGTATAGGAACATGTATCATAACAACAAGGTACAGTAACAACTCTGTCAATGAATGAAAAAAATGATCCCCCCAAATACACTCAGTCTCTCTCTTATATATACATTTTCCTTATATGACACATGGCACTCAAGGAACTCTTTTGGTCCCTCACTTTAGAAACTTAGGATATATTCATATCCAAACTTTATAGTTTAAGGAATATTAATATAATATTCATTTGGGCTTACACCCCCTTTCCTTATCTAGTGGAGTTTATCCCCCCATACTCTTTTACATGGTTGGTCTGCAAAAATGATGTGTTTTCATCAAAATTTGCTTGTGATCACATATTACAATGATGGCTCACTGACCATTTTAACTTCTGGCTCCATGACCTACTAACCACACATGCACTCTAGCCTCAAAATACATATACACAAAGGCAGGTTGGACCAAAGTGTTCTGGCTCACCTGCCTCTGTGTTCATTTACATTTATATGTACAATTGGGGTTCGGCCTAGGGGTTTTACATTCTCGTACCTATTATTTATGCACTAGCCTTAGTGCAGTATATACACATATACAACCAAAAATTTCAAAAGTATTAAAAAAGATGCAGGTATTATTCCTGCATAACATCCTCATGCTCCCAAGTTGCATCTTCAGGACCATACCAGGTCCATTGAACCTTTACTAACCCTACTAATTTATTCCATAGCTACTTGATCTTCTAGTCCAATATGCACACCATATGGACTTGAAATTCTCCCTCTTGCTCCACCTAGATCACATTCCAATCAATTCCATGATTAGTTTCAGGTACATGATTTTTAAGCAATGACACATGGAATACATTATGAATACACATTGATTCTAGTAAGGCAAGAATATATGCTACAGGACCAATCCTCTCTAGGATTTCAAATGGTCCACAGAAACATGATGCCAGTTTTGAACAATTTCTCAACTTCAGGGAACTTCTCTTGGATTTTACTTTTAAGAACACATGGTCACCCACTTTAAATTCCCAGTGAGTTCTTCCCTTATCAACATAACTTTTCTACCTGTCCTGGGCAACCTTTAAATTATGTTTTATTTTCATCATCTTCTCTTCCATTTCCCTAAGCAGTTATGGCCCAACCACTTCTCTGTCTGCTGGGTTGTCCCAACTCATTGGTGTGTTTCACTTTCTTCCATAAAGTGCCTCAAATGGGCTCATCTTAAGAGATGCTTGGTACCCTTTATTATAAGCAAATTCTACCAAATGCAAATAATCCTCCCATTTGGATGGTTTATCCATCACATACATCCTTAGCATGTCTTCTATCACCCGATTCACCCTTTATGTCTACCCATCTAACTTTGGATGATAAGATGTGCTAAAATTCAGATTTGTTCTAAATCCCTTGAATAATCCTTTCCAAAAAAATGATGTAAATTTTGGATCTCTGTCAGACACAATTGTCTTGGGTATACCATGTAGTCAAACAATTTCTCTCATATAAATATCAACGATGTTGGATGCCTTGTGTGTGATATTTAATGGAATAAAATGGGTATCTTTTTTAAGCTTATCCATCGCTACCATGATCAAATCATGCTGCTTGTTTGTTCTGGGTAGTTTGGTGATGAAATCCATTGTTACAACTTCCCATTTACACTCAGGAATGGGAAATGGTTGTAGCAAACCATCTGGGTGTCTATTCTAATCCTTGACCTTCTGGCATTCCATACACCTAACAATAAAATCAACAACTTCTTTCTTCATTCCTGACCAATAATATTTTCTCTTGACAAGTGCAATAGTTTTCTGGTAACCTGGGTGCCCAACATAAGGTACATTATGCATTTATTTTAAAATCAGATTTTTAATTTCCCGATAATTTGGCACATAAATTCTTCCCTTGTACATGATAATTTCATCTTTTTGTGGCTTATATTCTTCACTTTTCTACTGCAAAATACCTTGCTGTAATTTTGTCTTTATTTCCATGTATGGTAAATCTGATTTTGCAACCTCTAATATTCTATCTTTCAAATCTGATTGGTACATGCTAATGGCTGTAGCATGTATCTCATGCACCTGTCTATTGAGTGCATCAACCACCTTGTTCTCTTTCCCATTGATATGCTTTATATCAAAGTCATATTTGTTGAGGAATTCTAACCATCTTTTTTTCCTGGAATTTAGAATTGGTTTTCCAAATAAATATCTCAGACCACTATTGTCTTTCCTCAACTCAAATCTTTTTCCCATGAGGTAGTGCCTCCACATCTTCAAGGCATGCACTATGGTTTCCAATTCCAAATCATGAGTAGTATAGTTCCTTTCATTCTCCTTTAATTTACTTGATTCATAGCACACCACATACCCATTCTGACTAAGGAGTCCACCAAGTCCCTCTTTACATGCATTAGTGCATA